>SNQJ01S0019955.1:70334-100190 GCA_010110895.2 Picea sitchensis
TGCATCCATATCTTCTCCATGTGAGTTATGACTAGACATCACATATTTCTCTTATATTTGGTTAGCCACCCAACTGTTGGGACATATTTTTGGGATATTTTCTTTTAAATGATTAGGATAAGGCATGCTTCTACCATTCAACCATCTAAATGATTTCATGTCACTATCCCATTTCCTTCTTTTCTCTTCATACAACACGACCCATGGTCACATTTCCACTTCATTTTAAAGAACAAATTTATTGATGGCATCAATTTCTAAATTCATTGATGTAAACAAAAAATCAAAATGAATAGGAGGAGATCAAATATATTACTAACTTAAATAATAAATTTATTGATGGCATCAATTTATAAATTCGCTGATGTATACAATAATTAAAAACAAATACCATGGGATCAAATATGTATTATCAACTTCAATGTAAACAACTTCTTTGTACTAAATTGACAAGATATAACTGACTTACACATTATCAAGCGCCTTTTTTTCGTCTGTTTGGTGTAGCTCCCATTATCTTTTGTCCTCATCTTGATTCTCATAAAAAACAACTACCCCATCCGTGTCGTTAATTTTCTTGATGTACTAATTGGTATAATAGAATGACTCGTATACTATGTACCCCTTTGTGATAGAGCCCTCTGGTTTTTTCCTTTGTTGAACAAGTTTACCCCTTCAATTTTTTCATGTACCTCTTTAAGAATAACATCCAATAACATGAGAGAACCCCAAAAAATTCAACCTCATCAGGTAGGTGAATTATAATATGGACTTGCAAGTTCATAAAACTCATGGGAAATTCCTTCTCAAACATACAAAAAATCTTAGCTATCTCTTGACGCCATCATGAAATGCTAGCCATATTAATCTCTTTTGATGTGATCCAATGTACAAATGCATATAATTTCAATATGACACATTGCAAGTCCTAGGGGAAATCATGGTTCACACAACCACACATGAGAAAAGGATAATGACACTACAAAACACACACACATCAGTAATTTCCATAAAGTTGTGAGTGCATAACATATTTTTACCAACAATAGAGAAGAATAATCATGTATTCAACATACATATCCTTAGAAGGTTCATATGGCCATGTAATTTCAACCCCCGAAAATTCCCTTCTACAGTGAAGAAACTTCATAGAGTCAACCCATATAAATAAGGTGCCTTCACACCCAATATAACATCCTTCACTAGAATACAATCATTCACACATTCATGGTATGACATATATTCAACACCCAACATTTTCAACATTTTCTTTGCCTTTGTGTAACTATTTGACAAGACATTGTCACTTGGAAGTACCTTATCTTTGAGTATCCTGCAATTCATGGGAAATAAAAAGGTACAATGTCATTAAGAATGCATAAAAACAACCCTTTTCTTCCTTTATTGTGTGACAAGATTCCTTAAAACATTAGGGGATTTGATGGTTATTTACCTCAAAAATTCCAAGAATCATGCGTCTGACATACCATACCTTTCTTTCAAGTAATATGGTAACATTGTTGTCCCTAGTTGGCTAGACCTTGACCCTTGTACTCTCCCAAAGAGAGGGGTGGTGGAAGAAGATTCCAAGCTTTCAAAGAAGGTATCTTTGACATCAATGTCATCCCCCAGTTCATTTTGGTGGAATGCATCTAACAAAATTCCCTCCATGGTTTGGGTAACCCCCAAGAAAACATCCATACAAAGCTATGTATCATTTCCTTCGTCCCCAACATGTGACAAACTAGTGTTACTGTAGAGGTTTTGAATTGGTCACTTAGGACATAGTGAGAATTGAATAAGTGGTTGTTTCAACCATTCTCAGTATGCTTCTTCTTCAAGATGTGCTCATTTTGCACCAAGATCGTGACCTGACATCGTAGTGGGGTGTAACGATATATGGTGGATATGTTTCTTTTCATCAAAATCTCGATTGTAAAAATATTGAACATTACATCAATAATATTAGTAACAAAATGCATTTAATATGTTCAAACATTATACCAAACACTTATTAGAAGCATGGAAATTTTGTTAGGGACCTAACCCCTCATGTAGGTAGAATAATATATTTCCATATAATATAGGTCAATATTAATAAGGCCTAGAAATAAGAAAGAACAAGTCCAATGTAAGAAGACCTAATAGAAGATTCATCTTTTGGAAGGATCTTCCTCTAGATGGTTCTTTTGATAGACATATTTCGTATAAATAGGAGTCGAGGGTATGAGGACTTTTTTCTTGGATACTATTGTAATAGAGCTCTTCTTTGTTGGAGGTTTCCCCCTCGAAGAGGCAAGTGAACATTGCTATTGGTAATCAAAGTGCTATTTATGGTGTTATTTTGCTATTATCTTGGTGTTGTTCTAGTTATACTGTTGTTCATCTACCATTTCTAGCTATTTATTTTTGTTTTGCATACTTTTTTATATATAGAATATTACAAGTGGTATCAAAGCACCTTCCTCGACAGAAAATTGTGGGTTAAGTTTTTTTTAGGGTAGAAACATATTCCGATGTATTTATGCTACAAAGATCTGTCATTATGCACATAAAACCGTGGTCAAGGATTCATACATGCAGGAAATACAAGTGGTACTTAAGCGCACATTTGTTTTCCACCGTTGTAACCCTTGTTGGTACCCCTTCGAGTGGTAGCGCATCAGAAAACACTTGTATACGGATCGACCTAGATCTATTGAAGACCTCCATAGATAAACCTCTCATCCACTTGACTGCTATAGTGCCACTAAGAACAACACTCGAGAAGATACTCTCTAGTACCTGAGTAGTACGGCTAAGGGTACAGTCTAGCCTCCTTAGTTGGTGCCTTGAGATATTGGGCCGAGTACTACTATTGGACCCCACATGTATATCAGAGAGCTATAGCATAGGGAAAACCGTTGTCTGTAGAACCCTTGAATACCTAACCCTTGGGATGAAAATGAAAATAGAACAGATAAGATCTATTGCGGTGCAACAATGTCTTCTGCATTCGAGCTACGAAATTACTACACATTTCTTTCTGTTAATCATTTGGACATTTCATCACTGCAATATTCTTCAAATCGGGGTATAACTCTACAGGATTAAAATAAAATAAAATAAAGTATGGATGCTATTGGCACCATTATTTGATACCTATTCTGTTGGTTTTCACTCTTCGCCTTGATCGTAGTCATACCTATCATTTTTCAACAATTTTTTTCTTGTGGACCCAACCTCCTTACAACACCCTTATTTGGGCTTTACCCCATTGGATTCACCTCGTCACCTTGATCATTGTGATACACTTCACCCATAAACCATTTTCTGTGTGGTCCCACCCACCCCTTTTCGTGTTCCCTAGTCATCATGGACCATACCTATAGCCAAGACTTGGAAGCTCGCTTCAATACCTTGCACTCTAATTTCACATAAACCCAACAAGAAGTGCGACAAATCAATGCCAATATTCTCTCCATCAATCAAAAAATGAATTCCTCCATTGCGAATTCAGTCCCTACCTCAATTGGGGAACTCAGACAAGAGATGAAATAAGACATTACTACCTAGGTTGAATCTGTCGCTATGATGATCTGTGCTAAGATAGATATCCCTACAGGTCTTCCCTTATCTGACCCACCTTTGCATATCGAAGGTGAAACTTCCTCTTATTCCTATAATTTTCATCCCCATCACTTTCTGCATGACCTACGCCTTCCGCGTGTGGATGTGACCAAATTTGATGGATTGAATCCCACTGGCTGGTTAACTCAAATGGAACATTATTTCTCTTTGTATGACATTACGAATGAGTTGGCCAAAATCTGGTGTGGTGTTCTCCATCTAGATCAAGAACGTTGGAAATGGTGGCAATGGAGAAAAAATGACCGCCAAGGGTATGTGGCTTCGATACACTTTGTTGCATAGATTTATAAATGCTTTGACACAGACACCAACCATTTAGGCCATTTGACAAAGTTGAAATGATATGGCATAGTGGAAGACTTTATAGTTTCTTTTGAGCGACTCGATTTTTGTATAGAGGGCATGTTTGATGATTTTTTCTGAGAATGTTTTATGAGTGGCCTTAAGGATGAGATTCATGCTCATGTATGCATGGCTCGGCCTCATATTTGGGTGGATTCTACTAAAAGAGCTAAGGAAGAACAACATGTTGTATCTTCTCAAAACCACAAACCCTCCTTTATTCCTCACACTAAACCAGTAACTACCACTCCTCCTTCTACTCCACACAAGATCCAGAAAGTGACCAGGGATGAAATGGATGAATGCCAAATCAAAGGCCTTTGTTATAAATGTGATGACAAATATTTTTCGGGACACAAGTGTAAGGAACAAAATCTTTTTATGGCCATCTCAGAGGATGTTTTAGAAGAGGATGTTGAGGCTCCCCTTGTGTCTGTGTCACCTAAACCCACAGACATAACCCCTCCCTCAAACCCTCCTAAAGTATAACCAGTCATTTCCTTAAATGATCTCACTAGATTCTCTGCTCCCCAAACCCTCAAGCTAATTGGTTAAATCAAGCATAGGAAGGTCATCACTTTTGTTGATAGTGGAAACACCCATAATTTTATTCATTGCCGCATTGCCCAAGAAACTAATTTCTATATCCGTGTAATCAATAATTTCCAAATCATGATTGCTAATGGTGGGTCCATGAAATGTGGAGAGCGTTGTGAAAATGTGCGTCTCCAAATTGGTGGATACAATCTGAAATCTCATATGTTTTCTATCGACATGGGCGGTTGTGACATTGTTTTGGGTGTGGAATGGCTAAGGACTCTGGGTCCCATTCTCATGGATTTTAAGGAATTAACCATGCAATTCAACCAGGAGGGCCAACAATATAATTTCCAAGGCATCATTTTCGATTCCTTGGAGATCATTAGTTCCCATCTCATGGAAAAACTACTAAAAAAAGGTCATTCTAGAATTATTTCCCAACTCCATGCCATCCAAGCCACTGAGACACCCTCTGTGCCGTAGGAACTCCAATCCATCCTCTCTAAACATAAAATGTTTTTTTCCACTCCCTAGGTACTCCCTCCTTCTCATGGTGTTCATGATCATTCCATTCCCCTTGTCCCAAGAATCCTTCCTCCCAATATCCGTCCCTATAGTCACCCCTTTTACCAAAAAAATAAAATTGAGAAAACGGTTCAATAATTTCTCAACGTAGGTGTTATCCGCCCTAGTATGAGCCCTACTCTTATTCTATGGCCATGGTCCTTAAGAAATAAGGTTCTTGGCACATGTGTCTTGACTTTCATTCCCTCAACAAACTCACCATTAAAGACACATTTCCTATTCCTGTCATTGATGACCTCTTGAATGAATTGAGTGGTGACCAATTCTTTACTAAACTTGATCTTCATTCTGGCTACCACCAGATCCGTATGAAAGAGGCAGACATTCCTAAGAATTCCTTTAGAACTCATGAGGGCCACTATGTGTTTTTGGTCATTCCCTTTGGCTTGTGTAATTCTCCATCCACTTTCCAAAGCCTCATGAATCATGTCTTCCATCCTTTTCTTCGTCATTTTTTGTTAGTTTTTTTTTATGATATCCTCATCTACAAAAAAACATGGATAGACCATATTGCTCATGTGGATAGAGTTCTCCATATACTCTCCCAAGACCAACTTTTCCTCAAACAATCTAAATGTTCTTTTAGCACCTCAAAAGTAGAGTACTTGGGTCATCTTGTTGGCAAGGATGCTATCAAGGTGGATCCTAAAAAGATTGAAGCTATGCAATATTGGCCTCACCCAAAGAATCTCAAAATCTTGTGGGGATTTATGGGTTTAACAGGTTATTATCGCAAGTTTGATAAGAATTATGGAAAGATTGTGACACCTCTCATTGCACTCTTTAAATATAATTCTTTCACTTGGACTTCAACAGCTGCTCAGGCTTTTCAAACCTTAAATATGGCCATGTGCACCACTCTAGTCCCAACCCTTCCTAATTTCACAAAGACATTTTTCCTGGAATGTGATGCTTCTAAGAAAGGAATTGGCATTGTCCTTATGCAAGAGGGTCGGCCTTTGGCCTTTACCAACAAACAATTGTCCAAGAGAAATTTGGGAAAACCAATCTATGAAAAGGAAATGTTGGCTATTATGCATGTCGTGGATATTTGGTGACCTTATCTATTGGGGAAATGCTTCCAAATTAAGACAGATCATCAAAGCCTCAAGTATTTTCTGGAACAATGCCTTTCCTCCATTGAGAAACAAAAATGGGTGACTAATCTCTTTTTATATGATTATGAGATCATTTACAAAAAAGGTAAAGACAATGTGGTTGTCGATGCACTTTCCAGAAAATATGAAGATGAAGGGTCTCTTTTTTCTCTCTCTTTCATTGTACCAGATTGGCTCCAAGCTATTTGCCAGGAATGGCTACACAATCCAAAAAGTTCGTATCCGATACAACAATTGCATTCCAATTCTCCAGTTTCCCTAGGGTACTCTTGGCTCAATGATGAGATTCGATACAAAGGTCATATTGTATTTAAGTAAATAGTCAAAACTTAAATCCACGGCGCTTTCTGAGATTCATGCTACACCCATAGCTGGGCACTCCGAGTTTACCAAAACCTATGATCGGGTCGAACATTATTTTTTCTGGGAGGGTATGAAACGTGAAATTCGTAATTTTGTGGCTAAATGTGATGTGTGTCGAGGAAAGAAGGGTGAACCTGTCAAATCTCTTGGCACACCATAACCGCTTTCAATTCCACCTGCTATTTGGCAGGGTATCTCTATGGATTTTATTGTTGGCTTACCTAAATAGGGAAATAAATCAGTCATCGTGGTGGTAGTTGATCGTCTTTCCAAGTATGCTCATTTTTTTGCTCTTCAATACCCATTTACAACATCTACTGTGGCTCAACTTTTCATGGATTAGGTCTTCAAACTTCAGGGCATGCCACATTCTATTGTTTCTGATTGCGACCCAATTTTCACCACCAATTTTTGGCAAGAATTGTTCAAGCTAAAAGGCACCCAATTGCATCTCAGCACAAATTATCATTCCCATATTAATGGTCAAACTGAAGTTGTCAACAAATGTTTGGAAACATATTTGAGGTGTTTTGCATCGAAAAGGAAGAATCAATGGGCTTAATGGTTACCACTAGCTGAATGGTGGTACAATACTTCGTACCATATAGCTATGCAAATGACTCCTTTTGAAGCTGTATATGGAAAAAATGCACCTCCAGTCGTATCATATTTGCCAGGTGTCTCTAAGGTCCAGACGTTTGACCAAACGCTTACAATTCAAAAAGCTATTCTCCGTACCCTCAAAGAGAATTTGGTCATAGACCAGAATCACATGATACAACAAGTAGATCAAAGTCCCTCTAAACTTCAATTTGCAGAAGGGGAATAGGTGTTTCTTTTACTGCAACCTTACAAGAAAACTTCCCTCAAGGATGACCATTGTCAGAAATTGGTGCCCAAATTTTATGGTCCTTATACCGTTCTAAAGATTGTGGGATAGGTGGCCTATCAGTTATCTTTTCCCATTCATTATAAGATCCATCCTGTTTTTCATGTTTTTTTCTTAAAGAAGGTGATTGGAACTAAGTGCCAAACTCAAACCAACCTTCCTAAGTTGGACAAATAAGGCTCCATTTGGATACAACCACAAGCATTTTTGGACCAACGTGAGCGTCGACTGCATCAACGAACCATCATGGAAGTGTTAGTCCAGTGGAAAGATACAACTCCAACATATGCCACTTGGGAACCAACTACCATTCTACAACAATTTCCCCATCTCAAGCCTTGAGGACAAGGCTATTTTTAAGGGGGAGGACATGTTAGGTACCTAACCCCTCATGTAGGTAGAATAATATATTTCCATGTAATAAATGTCAATATCAATAAGGCTTAGCAATAAGAAAGAATAAGTACAATGTAAGAAGACCTAATAGAAGCTTCCACTTCTAGAAGGATCTTCCTCTAGATGGTTCTTTTGATAGACATATTTAGTATAAATAAGAGTCAAGGGTATAAGAACTTTTGTCTTGGATATTATGTTAATAGAGCTCTTCTCTGCTGGAGGTTTCCCCCTCAAAGAGGAAAGTGAACATTGATCTCGGTAATGAAAGTGCTATATATGGTGTTATGTATTATCTTGGTGTTGTTCTGGTTATACTATTGTTCATCTACCATTTCTAGCTATTTATTTTTGTTCTGCATATTTTTTATATCTAGAATATTACACATTTTTTTCCCAATAATAAACATGCAACCAACCAATTTATAAAATAATGTTGAATTAAGAAATACATTTACATTAGTTCCATTAAAAATCCAAAAATACAATTGCTCAATCATCTTTTTCTTATGCCCTACATGGTTCTCTACATAAAGAGATCCAATTCATCATGTAATATCGTTGACAAAGGTTGTTTGCGAGAAGATGGAGTGTTACGATTGGTAGGGTAAAAAAATTATCCATTTTCATCAAATATGTACTTTTGGTATCTTTATTTTGATATGATCTTGTGAAATTTTGAGACTACTGGAATATCTTGAGCATTTGAACTTGATCCCAAATCTCGATCCTGCAAAATTCAATGAACAATTATTCAAATGCACCTGCATAAATAACATAAATTCAATGACATAAATTAATTATAAATAAAATTTAAACATATTGCAATTGACATGAGAGAACTTGAAGGACTTCCAATGATATGTAATGAGCTAGAATCTAAAGAATTGGCCATTTGATATTATAATTCCTTTTTTCTTGCATTTGATCCAAAATCACCATCTTGGGAAGTGTAGAACAATCTAACTTCAAGAAAAATTTTAAATAACTTATATAAATGAATTGTGCACTTAATCATATAAATATGCATCTATGCATTTTGATAAACCAAATGCACCAGTGCATTTAATTGAGCGAAGCATCGAATACTGACCTCCGATATTTCCTCCACAAAGAAAAACCTTCGCAAAATTTAAATGTTGATGTTTGCATTTACATTTTGCAAATTAAACTATTTTATGGTGCATTATTATTTATATACCACACTAGTGAATTTGTAAATGTATAATGCACGGATTGAAGAAAGCTATAAAAATAACACATGCTTACTATCAATGGGTTGAAATTTATTACGAAAAATAAATCGATGCACTATATGTATATGCTGCACTGGTGCACTATTCACTGTATAGAGCACCGAAAATGTAAGTTTTTTAAAAAAAAATAGTGCATGCGCATTTATTATCAATGTACCAAAATAAACAACGAAAAAATGAGCGGGAATTTTAATTTTTGTGTTTATAAATGAAAACCCTATTCATTCTTTTATTTTTTAGCCAAAATTTATAAGGTATATTTGTGAAACAAAGTTTTATCAACAAAGACTTCAGAGTGGGTAGATTTTTTTTGAAGAGCCAAATTTGAAAGTGATTACTGTAGATCAAATAGAAATCTGTAGAGGATAAATTTTAGGTACATGAGTTTATTCTATTAATCATCTTAATCTTTCCACTATTTGATTCAAACAATTTTCAATGCATTCCCCCCCCCCAAAAAAAATGGTTTCACAGTTTCCTTCAGTATTGTAAGCTCTAATTTCCTCACTACTTTTTTACTTTCTCTTTCTATATTTCACAAGGAGAATTATTTTTAATTAAATTTTTTATAGGGTTTTTTTTATTTATATATGAGCATTTCCTATCCACTACAATGAAAACACTCATTGCATTGGATCTGAAACCGTCCTGTCGCTGTTTTTTTTTTTAAAACGCCTTCACAGTTAATAGTGCGCTCTTTACATAGGAAGCACACCGATGTATATTTTTATGTCAACAACATGACTTAATTTAAATTAGAAACAATATTAAAAAAAAAAAACCCTTTTACAGTGGATGATGCATATTGTACATGGATAAGCATCTAGGCACATTTTCTTATAGAGAGCATCGTTGNTGTAAGCTCTAATTTCCTCACTGCTTTTTTACTTTCTCTTTCTATATTTCACAAGGAGAATTATTTTTAATTAAATTTTTTATAGGGTTTTTTTATTTATAGATGAGCATTTCCTATCCACTGCAATGAAAACAATCATTGCATTGGATCTGAAACCGCCCTGTCACTGTTTTGTTTTTAAAACGCCTTCACAGTTAATAGTGCGCTCTTTACATAGGAAGCACACCGATGTATATTTTTATGTAAACACCATGACTTAATTTAAATTAGAAACAATATTAAAAAAAAAAAAAACCTTTTGCAGTGGATGATGCATATTGTACATAGATAAGCATCTAGGCACATTTTCTTATAGAGAACATCGTTGAGTTTAAAATGAAAATAGTACTATTTTTTATATGGAAACTGCCATGTCTTAAATTTGTTCACAGGTCGATGGTGTGTAATAAACAATACTTAGGAAGCCATTCTTTTCTTAATTCATAAAACATCTATTGAATTGAAATTCAATTTCACAATAAAACTTTTATAATGTACCGATATATATATAATTGATGCACCGATGCATAGAAATATGGTTGACACCTCAGGGCGTATTAAGTCATTATACACACCGATATCTTATTATGTAAAAACTAAGTTATTTTTATATCTAGTGATTCCTAGTTTTTTTTTTTTTGTGGGAGATTTTGAAAATTCCAAGGGACAAACAAGGAGAAAACCAAAACATGCCAGTAGGGATGTCCAAAAAAGTGTAGAAGAAGATGGTAAAATAAATGAACATAATTGTGACGCAAGAGGAGCCATCCCAACTACAATGTGCATCAGAGGTATGCAATCATTTATTTATTCTTTTATGTACATCAAATTTAATTATCGTGTGAAAAAATAATTTTCAATTGTTTTGTTACGGAAAAAAAATAAAAAAAATAGAACCCATTAAACACATAAGACATGACGACTATGAATAAAAGGGTTGATCAAAATTTTTGTGGGTATTTAAGTTTTCATCATTTCTTAAGATTTCATGTTTTCTATGATCTTTATATTTAAATAATTAATTTTCACTTGTCCATGAATGTCTTCTAATAGGTGCTAACATACAAAGAGGAGCCAACCCATGAACTGATAAACATTGGTTTAAGTATGGGTTATAAGTATATGTTGAAATATGAAAGTTTAATTGAACAATTTGTAAGTAGAAATGTTGTTTAGCTTCCCTTGTTTTATAATTAATGAAACAACAAGAAAACTTTATATTAATCATGTTGACTATGCTTTGTCATGGCATATTAAACGTGCAAGAGAAAAGTATGGAATGTAGCCAACATAGGACATTTTGAGAGAATACATGAAGCATGGCTTCGAAAGAATGTGTATTGTTTATGAAAGACTTAGTGTCAGGTATGTTTTTTGATTTACACAATCTTATATATCCTACTATATATAAATGTAGATATACTTATTACAATTTGTTTCTATGTTTGTAGATGGAAGATGAAGGGGTGGAACATAAAACACAAGTCAATCAAGAAAACATTAGGTTAAATAACAAAAGTACAATATTGCCTACAATTGATGAAGAAATGAGGTATTCACATAGCTCGAGCAATGACAACAGTTCGATTGATGAATGCAAATCAATATAATTGAATATCACTACAAGTTGTATGTTTTGGAATACTTGTCTTTGAAAATCAAGAACTTTGTTTAATGTACTCGATATATTGTCCCAATTGCATGAGGACATGTTACCAATAAATGTAACAATTGCACATTGGTTGCAATTTGATTATCATGGACCTTTACATTGTCCCTTTTTGTATGATAATGGGTCTGTTATTCATATATAATAAAATGGGTTTCTTATTTTATTTCATTTTCAAATGTAGTAAAATGTTGCATTGTTGAATAATTAATATGTGGATGATTTACACTATTATAAATAACCTAGGTATACTTCCGGGGCCATTTTGAGGGCCTAAATGAAGGTGTTTCGGGATCAATCTTCTCAATGATAGACAAAGGTTTTGGTTGAGCTCCCAAAATGAATCTCCTCAATGATACCTTTCCAATGAGCTATTGTGTGCCTAAAACGAAGATCGTATGAAAAAGTTACGACCCTGGGAAGTTGATGTACTAACTTACCCAAACGGGGCCCACATGACTTTTGGTGCTTCATCTCCTAGGGTTAGGTTTTTGGATGTCTAGGGTTTTTGACATTCTTGTTTATTGTAAAAAGGACTTCAAATCCTCATTGTAATCATCTTCTTGCGAATGAGTGCAACCATCACATCTCTTCTTAGAGATAAGCCACCACCATTCCAAGAAATTTGTTTTCCCATGCATTTTACAGTTTCAACTTATTTCCTTATTGAATAGAAAACCAATTTTATTGTATCTCTGTTATTTTATGTTAAGCATATTTTAATAATTTGTATTCATTTCATTCTGGTCATAAAATCTAGATTAGTGGTATCAGAGCGGTCTGCTCCTTGTTGTATTAATGCATGTCCCCAACAAGGCCAGGGTACAAAGAATTGGGTCTCGAGCTTGTTTCTCTTGAGGAAAAAATCTCTCGCATGCCCAAGCGACCTCTCATGACAGGAGAAAATAAAGATGATGGGATAGGATATACTTTGAAAAAATTTCTTGGGGAAGCCCTCATGCAATAGAGGAATGAGATGATGGATAGTTTCATACATATCTTTCAGCGGCTACCAACAAGTGACACATCTTCCTCGAGCAGAAGTGCTTCCCCCTTCAAGGTACAAATAAACTTTTATATTCTTATATTTGAAGGTGAGATAGACACAAACTTTGTAGACAAGTGGTTGAATCTACTAGAAGGGTATTTTTCTATCCATAACTTTTCAAATAGAGAAAAGATTACTTTTGCACTCCTCAAAGCCATTCCCCATGTCAAATATTGGTGGGAAAATTTTTGTGAGAAAAAGGAAACAAAGGAAACCTCGTTATTTATAGTCGTGGCCCACTTGGGAATCCTTCATGGATGTTGTTAAGGAGCAATACTACCCTGTCGGAAGTTATGATGACTTGTATACCAAATGGACCACACTACAACAAGAAAGAGACCACGTAGTGCCATAGTTCACAAATATCTTCCATACCTTGTGCACCAAGCTGGGTATCAAATATTATGAGTGACATCTGGTTCTCAAGTATCATGGTGCTCTTGATAGATACATCCATACCGAAATGAAATTTCTGGACATCTCATCCTTGGACGCGACCTATCAATATGTTGTCAAAATCGAGCAGAAGCTCAAACAAAAGACGCGAAAATTTGGGCTTGGGAACCCCACATAACAAAAGCCAAGAAGGGGTGGCCCCAACCCATAGAACAAAGGACAGAGAAAATATGGATAGTATTAGGACAGCTAGTCCAAGCTACAAGCAAATAAGGACACTGGAAAGACAAAGAAAGATATCGGGAAGTGGTGCGACATCCATAAGAGCCCTTGGCATAACACTGTTGACTGCCACTCAAAGAAGTTGCTGGTGGTCGAAGTGATAGCCTCTAAATCAGATGCATGTTCTGACTCTGAGTCAAAACCAGAAAGGGGAAGATTGATCATTGACGCAGAACCCAGTGCCACCGTTGCTACCATCAAGCTCCAACCTGGTGAACCAGACGAGCCAGAAGAAGGTGAGAACCTCTTCCATTCACAGATGTGGGTAAAAGGCACCCCGCTACACTTCATCGTTGATAGAAGTAGCCAAAATAACCTAATCTCAGTAGAGGTCTTTAAGAGGCTGACCTTGTCGACAACGCCCCACCCACAACTCTACACCATTGAATGGCTCTGCCAAGGAAGCGATCTCCCCATCAACCAACAGTGTCGACTGTTGTACGAAATCAAGCCCTTCAAAGATGAGGTATTGTGTGATGTTTCTCCTCTCTAATTTTTTAATGTTCTTTTGGACCAACCTTATTTAAGGAAACATCGTGATGTATATGAGTCTATGCGTTGTAGTGTTATTATTACTTTGAACAGGAAATTGTACATGATACCCAAGGCTGTCCCTCCTAGTGCTATTTCCTTGATCTCTTCCAAGAAATGCAGGAAGGTCATATCCTAGACTGAGAACTTTATCTTCTTCATGATTCGCTCTCAGAGTGAGAGAAAGATCGCAACCACATCTAGGGCCTCCACGACCGATCTCTCCACACAATAGAATCAAGTGGATGTCATGGAAGAATACTCAAATATATTCTCCTCTCCTACCGGGGTACCTCTACACTACCAGGTCAAGCATCCCATCAATCTGATCCCAGGTGCACCGCTACCCAATGGGCCAGTCTACTGCCGATCTCTGTTAGAAAATGAGGAGATGAAGAGGTAAATATAGGAAATTCTCTACAAGGGGAACATACGTCCCAACTCATCGCCTTGTGGGAGCCCGATCGTGCTGGTGAAGATGAAAGACGAGACCTGGAATCTTTGCATTGATTACTGGGCCCTGAATAAAATCACAGTCTAAAACCGATACCCGATTCCTTGAATAAACGACCTCCTTGATCAACTCACGGGGCCCAAATACTTCAGTAAGATTGATTTAAAGTTTGGATACCACCAGGTCCCGATAAAACAAACAGATGTATGGAAGACCACCTTCAAGTCAAAAGAAGGTCTTTTTGAATGGCTGCTCATGCCCTTTGGCTTGAAAAATGATCCAACAACTTTTATGAGGATGATGGATGATATCCTATGACCTTTCACCAATACTTTTGTAGTGGTGTATCTGGATGACATCCTCATCTACAACAAGACTTGGGCGGAACACTTGCATCATATTCAATAGGTTCTTCACACCCTGTGACAACACAAACTATATGCAAACTTGGAAAAATTATCCTTCGGCATGGACAAGGTCCATTACTTAGGCTACATCGTTGATCAAAATGGTTTTCATGTGGATCCAACAAAGATCCAGGTCATCTGTGACTAGCCATCCCCAACCACACTCACTGAACTTCAAAGCTTCTTGGGCCTCACCAATTTCTATTGCAGGTTTGTGTTGGGATTCTCTCATATCGCATGGGCCCTCAACCAAGTAACCAGGGGTGGCAGTAAGGAAAACATTGTGTGGGGCTTGTCCCAACAACAAGCCTTCGATGAATTGAAGAAGCATTTGTGTTCATCCCTAGTGCTTTCATTATCGGACCTACAACATCCCTTTGAGATCGAGACATATGATTTAGACTATGTTGTGGGCATCATTCTCACTCAACACGACCACCCTGTGGCATATCATAGTCAGACACTATCAGATGTTGTCTGTAAGTACCCTACTTACGAAAAATAAATGTACTCCATTGTGCAAGCCTTCTGCTAGTGGAGACATAACATTCTTGGGAAGGAGACAATCATCCACACTGATCACAAGCCACTATAGTTCATGCAGACCCAAGGAAAATTTCATAATGACCTCCATCAGAAGTGGTCCATATGCTTACAACAGTTCCATCTCAACATCAAGTATAAAATAGGAAGTACCAACCGAGTTGTTGATTGACTTAGCTGACCTCCTGTCGCGACACTCACCACGGTGTTAAACTCTTGCGGCTATGAGACCTTTGAATGCCCCCACCTCTATGAGACAAACCCTGACTTCTCCACCACCTACCAAATGTTGGGCAACAACTCAGTGGTCACTAATTTCCATCTTCAAGATGGGTTGTTGTGTCGTCTAGTCCATCTTTGTGTTCCATAAAGAGAGTGTGTGAAGATGATTTGGGAAGCTCACTACAATCATGTGGTAGGACACTTTGGCATTGAAAAGATAATGGGAGTGCTGCATACACATTTCTACTGGTAGAAACTTCGACATGATGTCGACAAGTATATCAGGTCTTGCAGCACCTATGTTATTTCCAAACCGAGAACTAAGAAACAGGGCCTGTACACCCCTCTGCCTACTCCTGACAGGTCATGGGAATCCATATCAATGGACTACATGATAGGCCTCCCGTCCACCAAGAGGGGAAATGACTGTGTTTTTGTGGTTGTTGATCACTTTTCCAAGATGGTGATTCTAGCCGCCTATAAGAAAAAAACCATAGTAGAAGCCACTGCCAAGCTCTTATTTGAACAATTATGGTTACATTTTTGGATCCCACAAACCATTATCTCAGACTGTGACATTCGGCTCCTCAACAGATTTTGGTCGAGCCTCTGGTCACTACTGGATACCAAGCTCACCAAATCCACTACCTTCCACCCCCAGACATATGGCCAAAAGGAGGTCGTCAATTAGATGATCATACATATCTTGCGCATGTACAATTTAAAACACCCCCGCACATGGGATGAGATTCTTCCCTATATCCAACATAGCTACAACTGAGCCCTACATAGCTCAACTTCCCACAACCCCTTTCAGGTGGGGTTGGGATTCCAACCATTGGGCCCCATGGATGTTGCACTACCCCTGGTGACCAACTCGACCGACTCATCCTCTGTTCCAATAGAATATGATAAATCCACCTAGGTCATTGAGTGGATCCAACATATCCACCAACAGGTTCATGATATTATACAAAAGTCTAATTCCAAATACAAGAAATGCCATGATCAACATTGGGTGCCACATAAGTTTCAGGTGGGAGACAAATTTTGGTTACACTTGCAAAAAGAACGCCTTATAGGTCCCCATTGGAAGGTTCTCACACTCTGTTATGGGCCATACACCATCACCAAGGCTATGGGTGAAATTTTTTTTGAGCTCAACATTCCCCCTTTCCTTGGCCTGCACCCAATCTTCAACGTGGCTCTCCTTCGGCCATATTTACCACCATTATTGGACACCTCATAGATAGCAGAGAAGTTGAAACCAATAGATATCAACCATGACTACATACAATAGGAATCCAATGATCATATTGTGTACACACAAATCAAGGTCACTCGACAACAAAAGATCCAACTTTATCGAGTCGTCAAAGCAGAGCAACTCCTACACAAAGGCAAGTGGCTCACCCGAGGAAAAATTCAATAGAAATTTCCTCATATGATGGGGGAAATAAACGCAATGGATACCATTTATTCATAAGGAGGGAGGATTGATCCAAGTGGATATTGGTGGCCATGCACATTTTCTAACTCGCTCAAAACAACTTTTTGACAATTTTGGCAATTTACTATTTTTAGCAGTTTTTAACTTTCGAGGTCATTTTGAGGGCCTAAATGAACATTTTCCAGGATTGAGCATCTCAATGATAAAAAAAGGTTCTAATTGATCCCCCAAAATTAATATCCTTGACGATACCTTTCCAACAGGCTATCGTGCACCTAAAACAAGGATTGTATGCAACAATTACGACCCTGAGAAGTTGATGTACTAACTTACCCAAACGGGGCCACATGAATTTTGGCGCTTCATCTCCTAGGGTTAGGTTTTTGGATGTATAGGGTGTTTGACATTCCTGCTTATTGTAAAAAGGCCTTCAGAGCCTCATTGTAATAATCTTCTTGCGAATGAGTGCAGCCGTCACATCTCTTCTCAGAGATAAACCACCACCATTCCAACAAGCTTGTTTTCCACTGCATTTTACAGTTTCAACTTATTTCCTCATTGAATAGAAAACCAATTTTATTTTATCTATGTTATTTTGTGTTAAGCATCTTTTAATAATTTGTATTCATTTTTTTCTGCTCATAAAATCCGGATCACTATGGTTAAACGAGCATACAAAAATTTTAACACGATATCAGAGTTGGTTTCCTTTGTAACAGTCTAACTGCTGGAAGGAAGATCCTCAATTTCCCCCATTGTCAAAATCGTTGAGAAATTATTGAACCCACTATGAAGGTATCCTAAGGAGGGTACATCTTTTCCCTAGATCAGATCTATAATCTTCCAAAGTTGCAGTGCCAATTGTAGTTCCAGTTGCAACTGCAGTGCCAATTGCAGTTGTAGTACCAGTTGCAATTGTAGTGTTTGTTTCTTCATGCCAATTGTAGTTTATCTGGTCCAGTGAATTTTATGATAACTTGTTGAAAGGATGCTGAAATTATTCTTGATCTAGATCAACTCACTAGCCATTCTTCCAACAATTAGGGTTTTTGGTTTTGCAACAACAACAAACCCTAGCCCAAATTCATTGGCCACTTTTAGTGAAGTGTTGGGACTAATTTGTGGTTGTCCTAGTGCACGCTACCCTAGCACATCAATGATATTCAGATTGCATGTTGGAGCACTTTGAAATTTTTGGTTTCGTCGTTACTTTCCATTGCTGCCATATGGTGGTGTTGTTGTCGGAGGTATGTAATTGTATATGTTTAAAATATATCACTATCTTGAGGGTGTTTGCAGGAGAAGGGATCTTTTGTCCAAGCAAAAAAAAAATGTAGATCCAAAGGGATCTCAGATCCAACATATTCAAAGGAACAACACAATCCAGGTTTGATTATTTTGATATGCCTCTAGCTGTTATGGAATTATTGTGATCTTATGAACAACTAGGTTGCATTTTTATCTATTAAAGTTATTGTTATTTCTGGTCAAAGTTAAAGTTTAGATTGATTGAGGTTGAGATTTTAGAGTTTAATTGCATATTGTCTTAGTAAAAGGGACATGTTGGGGATAATACTTGTCATCTTGAGTGAAGGAGACTCTGAAGAAAAGCAACAACAATCATTCTTGAAGATAAGACTCCAGGTTCCAGGTTTAAATGATTAAATTGATAAGTTTCCAATTTGCACATATCAAGTTTGATATTTGCTACATTACAAGTAAACACTATAGTTGTGACAACAATCTTTGAAAGGTTCTATTACTGCTAGGTACAATGAATACTTGGTAGCATGTGAGTACTATTGATACAAATTATTATTGTACTTTCTTGCAAGATGAACTAACATCTCCTCTAGGAGATACTTCTTGTTTTTCTTCTAGGCAGGGCATCTTGGTAATGCTATGATGATTACTATGAAAATTTCTTTTATTCATATTATAATAGATATGTTCTTATGAAAATGCTATTATATTGGAAATACTTTTGTTCTTGTTTCTCTTTTCTTGGGCAGGTTACCATGGAGGAATGATTGGTCACAACACTGGAAGAGTGTTGTTTCTATTTCTTATTATTACATTTTTTTTTTTTTAAATTTTTGCTCTTGTCCCAAGCAGGTCATAAGTGATAGCTCTAAGAAGGAGCTACTATGATAATTGTTCTCATTATTTCTTTTATTATTATTATTATAAGAGTATTATTCTTGTCTATTTTTTTCCCTTGTTGTTGGTCTTGTTACGAGTAGTTCACAGGTGATAACTGTGAGGGAAGATATTGTGACAGTTGCAGGAGGAAACATATTAGATGGTATCTAGATTGAGACATGGAGCAGACTATCCAGATAAGAAGTTGTATACATGACCTTACACATCCATGTGCCAAAGAAAAAGAGGACGAAGTTAAAACCTTCTGGAAGGAAGGGTACTTTTGTGAGATACAAAGTATCTCATATGGATATTGATTGTAAGGAGAATAAGGCTCCAAATATGACCAAACAAATCCCTCTAGTGTAGTTGATCACTCTTCAAATCATCAAGAAGAGTTAGTAGAGCCATAAGGGTCTACCCAAAATCATTGTAGTAACCAGGAAGAGACCAGCATGGTCCCATGACACTTTGCAGGATGCAAATACATATATGGAATCGATGAGCCATATCATGAGAATGAACAGATAGATCCACTAGTGGTGAGGCAGGTGGACACACGATGTACCATCTCAAAAGGATCTAAGATTCATGAGAAGTCATCCATCACGATCTAATAGGCTCCCTTGGACCATTCATAGGAGATTAGAATTCAAAAGAGATCATCAAATACAGAGGGAGAAGATGGATCCAAATATTATATAGACTCAGAGGGAGTCAAGCTTTAGAGGGAGCATGGAGACTCAGAGTCAATCTGATCTCAGAGAGAGTCAGTGGCATAGAGACTTTCATTCAGAAAGTATTCCTCCTCGGATTCAGATGGGAGAGAGGGACGTCTTCCAGTACTGACAGACATGTTCCATGAGTTGAGGAGGCTAGATTGTAGCTTCATAGACTTCTAGGAGATGTGAGATCTCCTGGGAGGATTCCCTTATTTTAGTAAACTTTGCTTCAAGGACATAGGAGGAAGCCAGTCAAAAGGACTGGGATATGGATTTTTTCCTTGAGACCAGAAGGGAAGTTAGTGGTGACTTCCAAATTGATCTAAAATGATACTGATGGCAACATAAAGATGCACAAAGCCTGATTTATGGCCATAATATTCTCCCAGCAAGAGGGAGAAGATTATGATGAGACACTTGCTCCAATAGCTAGAAGAAGTGTACATAGATACATGAGAAGGAGTCTCATGTTTGTATATTGAAGAAATATCTGTATGGGACTAAGAAGGTACCCAAGGCATGATATTCCAGATTAGATAGTTTCCTGATGAGCTTGCGATTTACCAAGAGTAAAACAAATTCCAACCCTTACTACAAGGTTGTGGATGGTGGACCAATGATATTAATATTATATGTGGATGAACTGTTTCTAACAGGGACCAATAAGCTCATTACTGAGTGCAATATGAATCTTTCTACAGAGTTTGAGATGAAAGACTTGGGTATGGTGCACTATTTCTTGGGTCTAGAGGTATGGTAGAGACTGAGTGAGAGTTTCCTTAACCAAGGAAAATATACTGTAGATATTATGAAGAGATTCAGAATGATGGATTTTAAATCCATCCCTACATTGATGGTGATGAATATGAAGTTATTGAGTGATACATCTTCAGAGACAGTGGATGCCACCATGTATAGACAGATGATTGGTTCATTGATGTACTTAATGAACACAAGGCCATATATATGTTTTGCGGTGACCACATTGATTCAATATATGGTCAAACCTAGAGGTGTTCACTTGATTGTAGGAAAATATGTGTTGAGGTACCTAAAAGGTACAATTAATTATGGACTTAGATATGCCTCAGATCGTGAGATAAGCCTACAAGGCTTTACTGATTCAAATTGGGCCTATAATGTTGCATAACAAAATAGTACATATGGATGTTGCTTTAGTTTGGGAACATATATGATCTCATGGTTTAAAATGAAGCATATGAATGTGGCACTCAATACGACTGGGCTAGAGTATATAGCAACATGTTTAGCTAGCGATGAATTAATGTGTCCTTGAAAGCTGCTTGCAGGATTGTTTGATCTCGAGTTAGAGGCAAATTGTATCTGGTGTGACAACCAAATTTGTGTGAAGTTGATAGAGAACCCGATGTTTCATGAAAATTCCAAGAATATCGAGATCAAGTACTATTATGTCAGATATATGGTGCATAAGGGAGAAGTGAAGCTCTAGTATGTCACTATAGATGAGTAGATAACAACATGAGATATTGCTACTCTAGTGAAATAGTCTGGTATGCATAGCTACTCCAGTGAAATAGTCTAGTATGCTGAGATATTTCTACTCCAGTAAAATAGTCTAGTACACAGGTTACTGAGTGGGGCACTAGTTAACATGACCTTAGACAAGGTCAGTAGATGCCGAGCCTTTAGGGTCAACGTGTTACCCATCTTTTCAAGTTGGTGGGCCAACCTATGTGCTTGGAGGTGTTTCCTAGCATTGGGATAGATGGGTAGTGTGTGAACACTACATTACCTAATCCTTATGATTATATGCCTAGTCACTATGGACCAGTTTCCTGGTGTTGTAATGCTCCCTCCGTTTTATGACTAGGAAAAATGAAGCACAATCGATAATTTCTGTTTTTGTTTTGCATTAGGATATTAAATTTGTTACAACATAATAACAACGTACATCATCGTAACTAAAATGACACATAATCATTGCTTTAACATAAATAAAAGAGACACAATACAACACATACACAATGACTCAACATCATAATCAATAACGACACAACCAACGCATCAACATAAATGATAGTGACGCTTTAAAAACACATAAATATAATTAGTGACGCAGTTCAACACATCAAATTAGTTGAAGCAAATTATAAACAATGATCAACCAGATTGCTGAAGAATAAAGAACTACCCACCCAACCTATCCTGCATGGTTAGGACCTCCAAGACACATAAGAAATGCTCAAGCCCAAGATTCATCCGATTTATTTTGACCATTTAAGGTCTCAGGGCTGGCGACAGTTCTGATGAACAAGGAGGTGTCTACGTCCCATAATTAATCACATATCATCATTATTATAATGGCGCAAGAGAATCCAATAAATAAATCAACCATGCATTTGCATTATTTTCATGGCGCAAGAGAAATCAACATAAATTCAACAGTGCAAGAGAATATAAATACTTAATCTATCACACATCACATATCTTCCAAGGCACATGAATAACCATTCTAAAAAAAATTACACATCCACATAATTATTAACGTATGATTAATCGTCAACTTATTTTCAATGTGAAAAGGTAATCGCCAATGCTATCTACAAGGAACACTTAATCTAATTACAAAATCAGTCATAAACGCATTAAATTCATGGTGCAAGAGAATCTATCAACTCAATTCAACATACATCACATCATTTTAATGGCACAAGAGAAGTTATCAGTTCATTTTCATGGTGCAAAGGAATCTAATACTGTATCAGTGACACATTGGCGTTTTTCATGTCACACGAGTAATCGAATCAGTTAATTATCCATATGTCAACATTATTCAAGGCACACAAGAAATCTAGTTCTAAGGAAATCATACATAACCACAAATAAATGGTGTGAGGGTAATCATCAAAGTTATTTTCATGCTGCAATTAGATTAAATACTAAAATCAGTCGATCTTCAATCAAAATTAGTACAATGAGTCAGAGGGAGTACATAAGGACTGACAAGACACATATGAACATAGGTACCATCTTGTTATGAGATAGTGATCTAATTAATATTATCATAATGCCAAGTCATTTTTATTCATGGTCAATCAATGCTTATCAAGTGATACAACTTCAATAATATGCACATCCCTTCAGTGGCTCGATTATGATATCCTTTATTCTAGGAAACCCTTTATATAGATAGAATCGATATTAAAATACACGACCCTTTAAGCCCCTATGTGTAAAACCAACCTTCTTCAAGTGAAGAAATATGAACTCACATTAAAATTCAGTTCGCAAAGGAAGATCCTGTAAATGATCAATCATCTTAAGTACTACTTAAAATTGAACATCCTTTGGTGAACCAAGAGTCAATCATAAAAGGTGGATACATAAGATTTTAGTTTGCTTACAATTCCTTTTAAACTATGATGAACATCATGCTAGGTTACTACAATAAGACTTCGAC
Organism: Picea sitchensis; assembly: GCA_010110895.2. Taxonomy (NCBI): domain Eukaryota; kingdom Viridiplantae; phylum Streptophyta; class Pinopsida; order Pinales; family Pinaceae; genus Picea; species Picea sitchensis. The sequence goes on from SNQJ01S0019955.1 coordinate 93,654, forward strand.
TATCCACTTATATATATATATATATATATACACACACAAGTGTATATCCATTTGAATAATTCAAGAAAGAGTACAGTCTTAAATAAACAATAGAAGGGATTCAACACTGCCTTACAATTCCATTTAAAGAAGTTAAAGAAGACCCAAACTTGTTTTATTTTAAATGATATCTCGAGTTAAAGTACCATTCAAATAAAAATTGATTTAAGGTGAACCGAACTTGTTGAGATGGTAGAAGTTACAGGCTAAAATACAAACGATCCTTTTAAGAGAAAAATACTCAAGTCAAGATGTATCGTGGTTGGGCACTCATCTCGTTGGGAGTTAAGTTAATTGGTAGATGCTTCAAGGAAGGCACTAAGGCTCTGGAGCTCCAATCCGTGGCGTGCATATGCCAAACATTAGAAGGGTTATCTAAATTCTAAGTTGAAGCTTACGGTGGGAAACAAAAAAAAATACACATGCTTCTTACTGGAAGAGGTAGTGTAATGGTAGACAATTCGTTTTTCTCAAACAATTCATTTTTCTTAGACAATGGCATACAATTCATTTTTCTTAGACAAAGACAGACAATTGATTTTTCTCAGACAATGGCAGACAATTCGTTTTTATCAGAGAATGGAAGACAACTCATTTTTCTCAGAGAATGGCAGACAATTCATTTTTCTCAGACAATGGTGGACAATTTGTTTTTCTCAGACAAAGGCAAAAAATTCACTTTTCTCCGACAATTCATTTTTCTCAGACAATGCCAGACAATTTGTTTTTCTCAGACAATTCGTTTTTCTTAGACGATGGTAGAAAATTCAATTTTCCCACACAATAACAGATAATTCATTTTTCTCAGACAAAGGAAGACAATTCCTAAGGACAAACTCACCTTCATCTCAGGCAATTTTGAAATGTAAAAGTGTTGCAAGGACATAACTCGTTTTTCTGGAACACTATAAAAAATTGTTGAAGGTAAACACTATGGGAAATTCACCCAGAGAAACAACCAATTCATTTTAATGAATCACAAGGGTTGGATGTAATCTAGGGCATAATTTCGTGGCAGAGAAATAAATGGTTTACATTCTAGGAGTAAATTCATGGCAGAGAAATAACTGGTTGCATTCTAAACAAAAATTCGTTGCAGCAGGAAACACTTGGGTAGCATGCACATACAACAACCCTAGAAGGAGATGGAACAAGAGCCCATACGATAGTTTCTTTTTGTTATTACTGTTGTAACTGTGTCACAAGGCCTCACTCTTAAATGTAAGGATTTCAAGAAGGTCCCTAATCAAATCGTGATGGCCAGTACTATGCCCAAAAACATCTTGAGCAACATAACAAAGTAGAGAATCTACATGGCAAATTTGGGGTAAACTGAAGGGTATTGAATAGAGATTTCCACTATGTCGAATTAAAATAAAATTTACAAAAATGTCAGAGATTTACCTCTTCTTACGTGAGATTCTAAGGCAGCAATTCCTTCATAGATCTCATACAGACTTGTGATAAACATTACAATTTAATCATAGAAATTACAATATAGTTGTGTGAGATATTAAGGCTACATTATACATTTAAATTCAATACAATGCAACTCAAAATGAAATTACCATGTCCGGCGAAGATAGGCTTGAAGACGATCCTTGGCGACTAACATTCCCTTCCTTCATTTACTTTCTAACAGTTGAGACTTCACCGATACCTCCCAACCAACGCTAGGGGTACTCTTCTTCCCCCTTAGCCCCCCAAACTGCAAAGGGGCCACACACACACAACCATAATCCTCTAGCTTCTAGCTCACCTCGAAAGGTAGAGCCACCACTCTCTCTCCAGCTGGTTATCCCAACTCTCATAAGTAAAACCAATCAAAAATTTTGCAACATAACCTTGCCCATAACCAGTGTGATCCATTCCTCCACTCAACCATTTGTTTTATATAATTTTCTTAGTGACAACTTTCCATTTTCACATTTAATTTGTTTTTTCTAAATTTAATTAGGAATTATTTCACTTGTTCCCTTAGTTGTACCAATAAATCCACAATTTAATTTAATTAAAAGTCAATTTCCCTCACCAATCCTAAAAGCGCTCCTAAAATCACTCCTAGTTGTCCCTTTATTCCCTTTAATTCCCATTTATGATTGACACCTTTCTAAAACGAAGTTGAGTTAAAATAGGACTATTCTCTAGTTAGAATAGAATCTAGATACCTTTCTATGCTTACACATTCTTGTATGCTTTATTCCTTTCTTATTTTAATTTCTAATTTGGTATTTCATGCATACATGTGTATTGTATTATTTTTTTTAGATTTATTTTATCTCTCTTAATATCTTAAGTTGGTTTACCTTTTTCTTATTTCATCTAATTTGCAATTTAGTTTTTGTCCTATCATTAACTTAGACTTAGGCTTAGTTAAAATTTTATTTGCAAAAGATTAGACCATTAGGAATTATGATTAATAAATTCAGTCTTTAGTTAATGAATTAATGAGTTAATTAATTCGACGGTGCTCGAGATTTTACAGGTTTAACATTCGCTCAAAGTTTTCTAGGCCACCTAGATTCATTAACTCACCCTTTTAAATACCAAAACATGCCCTTCAAGATGCACTCCATGCTCCAAGGGTGCCACTCGCCTTTGATTCATATTTTAATTACACAACTTTCCGTTCAAGAAACACTCCATGCTCCAAGGGTGCCACTCACCTTTGACTGTTTTTGGTAGTTGTCCAACCCTTGGAGTCAACTCTCCATTCAAGTGATGTTATGAGAGACTAAGGCCTTATAAGGAATAAGGACCCTGCCTTATTGTGTGCCACTTAGAAATCTTAGTGAGAGAATGTCTCAGTTTTCCCTCACAACATTGTGGATCTATCGAACTAGGTAATCGTTAACCTACAATTCGAGGCACGATGAGAGTGCTAGTAGGTTGGGTCAGGGATGCTGCCACACCTTTCCCTCAATATCTGGTTTCTGTGCATGGCCCCTTTACTCCTTATGTGAGTCATATTAGCAATCAATCGTGAACCTGCATCCATCAAAGAAACACTATGAATGATCCATAAACAACATCATAATATAATCAATCATATGCCACATATACACAAATGAATAAATCAAACCAATACAATCCACTCCTTGAATCAATCTAGAGTCCAAGGAGGTTCATTGATGCCATGAACATCCTCCATCTGTCAAGTGTCCTGCACACTCAAGGGAAACTCGTCAATAACATCTATGAATACATAGATATAAAACAACATAAATCATAATTCATCAATATCATCATAAGAATCCATAAGCAAAATATATAACCACATACTATAACCAAATCACTTGCATGCAAGTGTCCTCAAGAATAAGTCAATAACATGTGATCGCAAGAGAGGGATGTTACATACACCCCCTCTTGTTTTAAACTTCATCCTGAAGTTGTACAATATATAAATATGCAGTAGATAAACTATCTGACAATATTTATAGGTCTACTCCATCAAATAAGTATGGAACCGCTCACGCATATCATATGCGTCCTTGCAAGTAGACGAGTGTGGACTATAATTGTCCCACTAGACCTTGACCTGATCGACTGTTTGACACTGTAGTTGTTGAATGCGATGGTCCAAAATGTGGTTTGGCTCCGCCAGGAGTGCACCCTCGTCCAACACCCACAAAGAACTCATGCCAATCACATGTGTAGGATCAATAACATAATGTCGTAAAACAAATACAAGAAAAACATTGCATGCACCTCAAAGAAAGAGGCTAGGCTAGTTGATAGGCCACAGGTCCTATCCCTTCCACAACTTTGAAAGTCCAGAAGAGAGTATAACACCCTTTCTGAACTTAATTGAACTCTTGGGTGGTTTCACGCGCAGGAAACTCAGTCGCCAAATTCATGATCACGGTCAACATGATGCACATCAACATAACATTTCTACTGATCTTGTGTTTCTTTGATCCTTCATCTTATTGTTTTCCATTTTTCTTCCATTTCTTGGATCATTTATGGTAAATAAAACAAATGCATAAACAAAACATGGAAGATACACAATGAAATAGAGACACAAATTTATGTGGTTCACCCAGTGTGGGATATGTCCACCAGAGAAAATGCCAAGTCCTTCCTTTATTATTATCCAACAATTGAAGGGATACAACCTACAACAAAACCACTATAACTTCCTCTTCGTTCTCTCATAGTCTCCTATCTCAAAATACAATATTATCCATCATGCATAGCCACAATACATTTCCCTCATAACAGAGAGTTTCCTTCTAGGGAAAAAAACCCTGACATAATTTCTATCGTTAGATCTGTGACCTTATAATGAACGGTCTATATTTACAATGAAATTACAATATACATTTACAAGGCAATTTTTCCTACAGGGGGTTCGCCCCTGAACCCCCGCCGGGGGCTTGCTTGCCCCTGGACCCCACAAAGGGGGTAACCCCCCTCTGCACTCCCCTGTGGGGAAGAGTGTACATACTTCTAGGGTGTAAATACTTCATGGGGTATACATAGGGTAGAAAACAAAATACCTATGAATCAGGAAGATAATCAGGATCCACAACCAATAATATCCCACTTGGAGATTGATCTCAACAACTCCACCGCTGATGTATATGCTGGACTCTGAACCTTCTTGGACCTGAAAAATTTCCCATCTTCATCTTCATTCTTGAAAACCAACTGAAACTAAACAAGAACTTGGTTTCTCTCTGGTTACTCCCTTTGTTAATATGTCTGCAAGATTCTGGCTAGTGTGCACCTTTTCCAACTTCAAATGCCCATCTTCCAAGACAGATCATATGAAATGGTACCTCAGTTCTATATGATTAGTCTTCGAATGAAAGGTTGGGTTCTTTGCAAGATGAATGACACTCTGACTATCACAATACAATCTACTATTCTCCTTCTTTTTTCCCAATTCTTCCATAAACCTCTATAACCAAATCATTTCTTTACTAGCCTTTGTAGAAGCAACATACTCTGCATCTGTTGTTGAAAGTGAAACAACCTTTTACAATTTTGAAATACAACTTACAGTTGTTCCACCTATAGTAAAAACATACCCTGTGATACTCCTCTTTCTATCTTTATCACCTGCCATATCTGAATTAAGATATCCCTATAGAATAGTGTCTGAACCTCCAAAAGATAATGCATGATTAGAAGTACCTCTCAAATATCTGAGAATCCACTTTAATGCCTCCCAATGTTCTTTACTTGGATTATTCATATACCTGCTCACAACTCCCACTGCATGTGCAATATCTGGTCTTGTGCAAACCATCACATACATCAAGATGCCAATTGTTGATGAATAAGGGACCCTGGAAATGTATTCTATCTCCTCCTGTGTCTTGGGACACATTTATTTAGTTAATTTGAAATGGATGGCCAAAGGTGTACTAACTAGTTTCGCATTTTGCAATCTGAACCTCTCCAACACCTTCTCTATGTACCCACTCTGAGACAATGTCAATTTGCGACTTTTCCTGTCTCCTGTTATTCTCATACCAAGGATTTTCTTTGTAGCACCCAAATCCTTCATCACAAAAGAATTAACTAATTTCTTCTTGAGAACATTTATATCTAGCATATTAGACCCTGCAACAAGCATGCCATAGACATACAATAGCAAGATAATATAACTTCCATTTTCTAGCTTTTTAAAATAAACACAGTGATAAGAATGCCATCTACTATAACCCTATTCTGTCATAAACCTGTCAAACTTCAAATACCACTGCCTTGGAGCTTTCTTAAGGCCATACAAGCTTTTCTTCAACCTGCATACCAAATTATCCTTTCCTTTGACCTCATACCCTTGTGGTTGCTGCATATAAATCTCTTCCTCCAAATCCCCATGGAAAAAAGTTGTTTTTACATCTAACTATTCAAGATGCAAATATTCTACTGCCACAAAACTCAAAATAGTCCTAATTGAAGTCATTTTAACAAAAGGAGAAAATATTTCATCAAAAACTATACCTTTCTTTTGTGCAAACCCCTTTATAACAAGTCTAGCCTTGTATCACTTTTCTCCTCCATCTTCTTCCTTCAACTTGTAAACCCATTTATTTTGCAATGCTCTTTTCCCTATAGGAAACTGAACGAAGTCCCAAGTATGTTTATTTACCAAGGAATCCATTTCCTCCTTCATGCCTTGCTCCCACTTCTTTTTGGTGTCTACCTGCATTACCTCTTCATAACATTCTGGTTCACAAGAATTAGTCAACAATAAATAACAAAGGAGAGTATCCTTCAGGGGGTATAGTTAACCTGGTAGATATTTTAACTACACATGCAGGAGTTTGAGGTACTTGTTTCTCCTGTTGTTGTACATTTTGATTTTCTGGTTCCTTTGGAATTTCTTTTCCAGTGATCTCATTGAGCACTGTGTATTCTAGTTTTTCTTTTTCTTGTTTCTTTCCCTGCAATTGATCTTTGTACATGACCTTCTCATTGAATATGACATCTCTACTCCTAATGATTTTTTTATTTTCATAATCCCATAAGCGATAACCA
>SNQJ01S0019956.1:10646-30256 GCA_010110895.2 Picea sitchensis
AAGGAGTGAACAGACACGAGTTTCGAATAAGCATCGAAGATTCAAGGAAGGAAAACGCTAGGAGGGCGAGAGGAATTTTCTCTTCGAGAAATCCTTCAGAATATGAGTTTTGAATCCCTGAAATGCAAGGTGTGCATGGGAGGTCGATGTCCTCACAATATCCAACTCAGGAGGAATAACACTTTCCATAAGTGTTAAAGAGATCCAAGAATTAGAGTCGTTCAAGGAGTAAAGGTTCAAAACCTTTGGACACCCAGAAAACCTTCTAAGTCTAAGGAAGGGGTAAGCCCAAGGGAGGAGAGATCTTAGTCGTTCGATACGAACATAAGAGAATCAGAACCATCCATCAACAGGGACGTGTGGCGAACGACCAACATTTCCCTGACTCGTGCTTGGGAGAATTCAAAGGGCAGAGCACCAAGAATTCAAGAAACGGGAAACAACAACTTGATCTGAGCCGTTGGTCTCAGGAAATATCTAGACCGTTGATTGTCTAGGGGGGAAATATCGACATTTTTGGGATCAAAAGATTGGAGGTGACAAGTCTTTCGACTTGACGAAATGTGAAGTCCCGAAATCATCATGATTTTGGCTATCGGGAGAATGAAGGTGAAGAAAATGCGAAGTCATGAAATGAAAAATGTCGATTTGATCGCAACCATTGATCAAGGGGAGATCTAGACCATAGATCTCAGGTCATCGCAATTTCGGCCATCATGTGAACGGAGGTAGTAGCGCTCCTAGATTCGCAAAGCGTGAAATCACGATGCTCCTTTCACTAAAAGCGTGGTCATCGCCGACGGTCACAGAGGAGGGGAAGGGATTAACAGAAAGGAGCTAGCGCCCGTTTAGTGTTGAGATTCAAAAAATTCTCAGGAGAGAAGCCGTGGGTCTCAGATGACCTACACATTTGTAGGAAGGACCTGTGAAAGTGGGTTTGGGGTCTAGAAGAGACCCAGAGAGTCAATTAGACTCAATATCTTGATCGATCCTAGACCGGGAGGTCGCCCAACCCTTAGGAGAGAAGGGGGGGTCTACACCACAAATTATCGACACCTTTCATCGATCAGATTATCGACGAGTGTGCGGGAAGAGAAGCATTTTCTTTTATGGACATATTTTTAGGGTATAACCAAATTCAAATTAAACCTGAGGATCAACACAAGATGACATTTATTTGTCCTTGGGGTACTTTCGCATACTAGAAGACGCCTTTCGGCCTTAAAAACGTTGAAGAAACCTTCCAACATGTTATGACCTTCACATTCCACGATCTTAAGAATATAGTTGAAGCTTACCTTGATGATCTTGTTGCTCACTCTCGTAAGAGAGAGGATCACTCTACCCACCTTCATCTTGTTTTAGAAAGATGTTGTTACTATAGAATCTAGTAGAAGCCTCATAAGTGCATATTTTGCATTAGGTCTAGTCGTCTTTTGGAATTTCTAGTTTCTAAAATTGGGATCATGGTAGATTTGTTAAAGGTTGAGGGAATAATTTGATTGCCTCCCCCGTGCACTATTTGACAACTTCAAGGTTTACAGGGGAAAGATAACTTTTCACGTTGGTTTATAGTAAACCATGCCAATATCACTAAGGGTTTCATGCGTCTTTTAAAGAAGGACATTGTTTTATCTGGGATGAGCTAGACCAGGAATCCTTCGATGCTTTGAAGAAGGCCTTGGTATCGACGCCTCTACTGAAGTCTCCTGACTACAATAACAATTACTTGCTTTATATCGTCATGCCCGAGGAGATGATTAGTATGGTTTTGGTTCAGGAGGGTGATGAGCTCCGAGAGCACGTCATCTACTATATTAGTCAAAACTTAGTCGGTCCTAAGCTTAATTATTCTCACATTGAAATGCTAGCTTTGGCTATCATTCACACAATCCAATGTTTATGTCATTATATATTTCTTTGCAAGACTATTGTGGTGTTTGATGTCAATCCATTTCAATATGTGTTACACATTATTTTGGTCACTCTGATGATGACCCCATAGGCATGTGTTCAGGCTTCCAAAAAAATCTTTCACATGAGGAAAGTGGTTGAGTTCTTCCCTTACAAGGTACATTTTTAGAATGACGTCGTAGGCGGACAGTGGTACACAATGCTGAAATCCTTGATTTCTGCAGGCTTCTCTATGCCTGGCCTGTGGGATTTCTGCATGCTTCTATATAGGCAGGGTGCGACGACGCTTGAAGCTAAGAAAAGGAAGAAGTTTCACAAAGTTTCTAGAAGGAGAATCTTCTAGAATGTGAGGTGGCGTCCGTATGGTTGTGATCTTACTGGCTTTTCTGATTAGATGGGATCATCCTCATCCTAGTAACTACTTCATCTTCTCCTATATAATTAGGGATTTCTCATGGAAAAGGTTAAGTAAGGTCAAGCAAGATTGAGCAAAGAATAGGCTGAAGACTGTGTGAATAATCCTAATACAATTGATGCTTGAGGTATCCATTTGTCCATCAAGCTTTGTGGATTATCTTCATGCAAATTTGGAGCAAGTGTATGCATGTGTTGGAACAAAGGACCACCAAAAGGGAAATTGCGACATCAAGGCACTTTGATTGTATCTTCCACTTTTACTTAATATGATACAGGGACATGTTTCTTTCCCATAAAATAATTAGTGTTTTATTCCATGATTCCTTGATCATGTGTTTAGGTTTCCGTTGAATCTACAATTGATTCTTTCACTTTGGTTGGTTTTTGTCATTGCAGATATGATCTCACAAGAGCATCGTAGTGAAGCAGGGACAACAAAGATATAGGGAATCTATATATAAAGGTATGCCATACACTCCTTCTTTGGTGATAAATTCAATGGTAGCAACCTAGGGAAAGTGTCATGCCCTGTCCTGTTTTGTTCTAGATCTAGGTGGATCTANCATGTGTTTAGGTTTCCGTTGAATCTACAATTGATTCTTTCACTTTGGTTGGTTTTTGTCATTGCAGATATGATCTCACAAGAGCATCGGAGTGAAGCAGGGACAACAAAGATATAGGGAATCTATATATAAAGGTATGCCATACACTCCTTCTTTGGTGATAAATTCAATGGTAGCAACCTAGGGAAAGTGTCATGCCCTGTCCTGTTTTGTTCTAGATCTAGGTGGATCTAGGGAGATTAGTTTATGTCCGTATTCACCAATTTATCCAATAAAAAAACGTTCTTACTAGGCGTATCATAGGGGGGAAATATAATAAATGGATTGTCATTTTACAAGAATTTGATCTCGATTTCGCCTCTGCGAAATCCAAGAAATCACTAGTCTTTGCAGAGTTAATATCCAACTTCCCACGATTAGGTGAGGATTTTATCCATGTTGATTCATTTGTGGATGAAAAAATTCTCCTTGTCTCGTCGTCCGATCCCTGGTATGGAGAAATTGTTCTCTATCTTACGAATTTGAAGTTCCCTCAGCATATCTCGCGAGATTACCAACAACGTGTACGATACCAAGCTAAGAATTACACTATCGTCGACGACACTTTGTATTGACGAGGAATAGATAATATCATACGTCATTTTTTAACTCACGGGGAAGCAGAGTTAGTCCTAAACGATTTACACAATGGGGCTTGTGGTGGTCATCTATCCGGGCTTGCGACAACCTAAAAAAATTTGTGAGCCAGTTATTTCTGGCCATCGATATTTAAAGATTGTGTTGAAGCGGTTAAGAAGTGGCATCCCTGCCAAGTGTTCACTCGGAAAATGCGCTCACTTCCATCCCCTCTTCACCCATTCATTACCATTGGTCCCTTCACCAAGTGGGGGGTGGACTTCATGGATTGCAACCCAACTTCGGCTAGGGGGCATCAAAACATTATCTTGGTCATTGAATACTTTACTAAGTAGACTGAGGCCATGCCTATAGTTAAATCCAACGGGAAGATTGTTTCCTTCTTCATATTCCATCAAATTATCACCCAGTTTGGTATCCTGAGTGAGATTGTCACTAATCATGGCAGTCACTTTCAGAATGAAATGATGGAAGAGCTAGCATCTAAGCTGGTTTTTAAACATGGTCATTATTCCTCTTATTACCCCCAGGAAAATGGACAAGTAGATGCCTTCAACAAGTCTCTCAAGACCATTTTTCTAAAAAATGTCAACCACAGTAAGTCTGACTAGCACATTATGCTATTCTGCACTCTAGGCATATCGAACCTCGGTCAAGACTGCCACTGGATTTTTCCCTTTTTAGTTAGTACATGGTGTGGAGTCAATTTTTCCTATTGAATGCGAAATCCCTTCTCTTAAGTTTACAACCACACTCCTATCTGACACTTCCAATCTCAAGCGACACCTTATACACCTAGAGAGTCTTGACGAGCAGCGTCGAGACACCTCTAGGGCTATCGAGGTAAAAAAAAGATGTGTGAAGGTTCAGTATGATAATTTTTTCTATCCTTGGTTGTACACTGAGGGTGACTTGGTCCTCTTATATTGTCAAGCCAAAGAACTGCTGGGGGCAAGAAAGTTTAAACCCATGTGGCATGGTCCCTATATCGTGCGACGTGTCTTAGAAAAAGGAGCCTATGAGTTAGAATATTACGGAGGAAATATGTTGGCCGAGCCCAAGAATGGGCTCTATTTGAAAATATATTATGCCTGAGCCCCAAGCTTGGGAGGAACTCTTTGTATACTAATGTAATTTAGTGTATATATCTTTTCCTTTTCTTTTTTCATCTTCGACTTGCTTATCGAGTTTTCCCTTGGTTGGCATATGTCAACAGAGTCTTCGGTCTACTTAGGATTCACAGACGGAGCCAGTCATCATACACATAACTTGGCTTCTACCACTTGGGTGGTTTACTCACCCGAGGGTCTACTGGTGTCTTAAGGTGGCGTATGCCTAGGGCCATACAAAAATAATGTGGCCGAATATAGCATTGTTATAGAACTTTTGCGTGATTCTATCTCACATGGTATTCTATCTTTAGAGGTTTGCCTAGATTCCCAATTAGTAGTATGTCAGTTGAACGATAGTTACCGCGTGCGTGATCCTACTTTACTCCGACGATTCCTACCGGTACGTCTTTTAGAACAACAATTTGATTTTATTACTTATTATCACATACCTAGGAGTTCTAATTATGTATCCAATGCTTATGCTAATTTTGTTTTAGATTGGAATTTGTCACATGACTAAAGAAAAGAAAACCATCTCATCAATGTATTCATTGTAATATAAGTAAAGCTGAAGATCCATGTTTTATATATATTTTTAAAAATATGATGTTTATAGTACAAAATTGGGGCTAACACCCTCAATACACATATACAACTGATAATACAAGATCCACGACATCTACGCCCGTGGAATAGGATGTGTGTCATGATAAAAAACTATGACATTTGTGAGATTCCGAAAGAGTCGTGCCCAATATCTAAGCACACCAACCACTTGTCATTGCATGGCTTCCGTCAGATCCTCTACCTGAACCATCAGAATCTTATGAGTCAAACGAGACAGGTTTCCCTTCACATTTTGAAGGACTCTCTCTACTTATCCTCCCACCACCTCATCCCCCCGATGCCTCCGACGATGTCGGGGAAGCCCATCCGATCATCGTGAACCCACGTCTGTGTCACACAAGTGTCTAGTTAGTACTTAAGAATCATCAAAAAACATTTTTGTTTCACTATAAAAAAATACAAAAAAATGAAATATTTAAAAACATTTGACATACCTATGTCTCCATAGGCGGTCCCTGGTGGGAGTGGCATGTCAGGGTCCCCTCTAAATTCTATCTCTGCATAGGGGTATTCATCCAGAGAAATGACCTATCGCCTCCACCAGTAGAAGAAATACTCATTGTAGGGTGTGGGCATCCTACCTCCCCCCTGTCATCTCATTACCTCAGTCCACCATTCCATGGTTGGATCATGAGGTCCTCTTAGAATAATCTAAACTCTAGGTCCCAAACCCAAAACCCACTCGAAGAAAAAACTGCATAAGATAGAGGCAAACCTGAATTTCCTCTTGCTACCCTGTTTACACTCTGTCAACTGGCTCTTCATATTATCTAGTAGTGAGGTACACAAATCATATACGATGGGTCTCAAGCACTCTACAACATAAAACATGGGTGGCCTCGATGCTTGGTGCAACAAAGTTGATCCTGTGATCCTAGTCAACACGAGGACAACAATATTGAGGATAAGATTGTTTATCTCTCAGATGGGGAGTTGACTCCCAACCTTCTGGGTCCCTGCTACACATTGAGCATCTATGTAATCATCTATTTTCATACCGCTACCAGCTCCTTGGTATTTTAGGTTCACCACCTCAGCCCAACGTGATAACCCAGTCAAAAATTATATATCTTAGACTTCAATCCTCCATGGTTTCCCATCGAGGTTGAAGCTCTCACTGTCAGGATCCCAGTAATAAAAAATAATCTCAAGCAACCTCACCTTGGCCCTCATCCCTTTGAGTTCCCAAAATTGTACAAGCCACATCTTTTGAAGGCCATTTGGGACCCCAGATCTCTGTCCACAGTAGCATCTACCTCCTCGTGCTCCCTTTCCCTCCATTCTAGCACCATCCTGCAAGTTAAAAGTCAAATTTTGAGTTAGAAACCATATAAATCATTGATTACGGACTTGTACATGGGCTTATGTATTTACAGTCGCATATAGGGTTGAGTATACGTGCCCTGTATTTTACATAGTCACGTATAACCTCACGTATATGTGACCCGATGAATGGTATCCTGCGTACATCGAGTTACTCAATTTGCGCCCTAATTTATTCAAAAATTGAAACCTAAATTAAAATTTTAATCCATTAGAAAGGAAGAGGAGGGGAAGAGGAATTACCTGGTCCAGACGGTTTCTAATTTCGTTTCCCGATGCTCCCGCAATCACCAGTTGAATATCAGAGGTAATTTGGTCCAATTTTCACTATTTGGGTAAAAAGTCAAAATGACATAGTAATTTTTAGTTTTGTTACTATTTATAACATTTTTTACCCACTTTCTATAGTTTTGAGTCATTTTTTCACCTAATGTACTAATACATCAGTGCATTGAATTGGTTTTTGTAGTTTTCACCAGGGATTATTGCAGATTCCCACGTTATGTTGGTTGTTCATAACCACAGACATGTATTTTCATTACCCAATATATAGGATAGGTATCCATTCCATCATGCACTTTTGCATTGTCCTATAATTGTTACTCATATGCCTTAGGTACGAACCCATTTGTTGCGACACAGAACCCTCCATCTGCTATAAGAAGTGTCGTTATCAAGTGGTAGAGACTTACCAAACATAGGTGCCCTAGTTAGATCCTCTGCTTCATTTGGTGCCCATGCAAATATTTTTTCCATAGGACTAAGAATCCCTTATAGCTAATACATGAATTTATGTTGAGCCTCATTTCTCACTCATAAACATACTGCCTTATACCTAGAGGAATCCCAACTGAGTTTGATTTAATCTCTTTTCCAACTCATCTTCAAAAAGCGAAAATATTGTCGAGTGAACTTGTCTCTTTCAGACTCGTAAACTGGATTTGAAAGGACGTTTATTTGGCACAAGTTTATCCATTTTTCACACCAAATATACTAAAGATCATAAAAAAGGAGATTTTTTGGTGTTAAGTTGTGATTTCATCTCATGCCCTTGCTTGCAGTATTGAGCCTATAGCTGGTTCTCGCTTTGCATTATAAACCATTTGCCTCAGCAATGTTTCATCCTCAACCAAGCAGAGCCTCGTTTATATCCTTTGCAATTTGACACCCTATACCTAGGAGGGAGCATTCCCCCCAGTGTCCATCTCCCGCATGCATCTCCTTGCATTGATAATAGGTATGTTCCACTGTTGGAACTAGTTTTGATTACTTGCGACACTCATTTCCTCCTCTGTATCATAGAATTTATTTGTCTATGAAAAAACAAAAAACGATGGGTGGGAAGGGAGTATTATATTATATTGGCAGCAGTCGTGTCGCCTTTTAACATAGCACGAAGTTATTGATTCCGTTTGTCATCATAATTTTGTGTTTAGCATGGCCTTATGAAGTTGAGCTCGTTACAGATAGTTTTCTCTATCGACTGGTTACTCTTCCAGTCCCTATAGAGAATTTCATTGATGCCTCCTGCATCTCATGGTTTCATCATTGAGTCTATGCTGCCAGAGTCTTCCATATGTATCATGCTCTTGTTCAAAGGATGTATATCAACTTGTGTCGGCCATTCCTCAGAACTCTTGACTTTGCACGTCATCCATACCCTCCATTTGTCTCAGAGTCACATGATACTATAGTCCTATCATGCACATTGGCCCTACTTTTATCATTGGTGGGTAACCTTGAACCCAACAGTCCACATTTCATCATTGGACATTGATTGGGTGGTTTCCCTTGTTTTCGATGACAAGACATATAATCACACATTGGGATTCGTGTAGTATATTGGATTCCATTGTCCTTATTGGTGTTTTCCTCACCTTTGTCAGCAGGTTTCTTCATTGGCTTCTATTCAAAGGGTCTTTTTCATGTATCGCTTGCACTTGGCACACACGAAAGACACACAGGGTCATTGGTTCATGAACTTGTTCTTCATCTGATTTCCTCTAAATATTGAAGGTATTTCTTTGTACCTCATGATGAATGATGAAATATGCCTTAATGCTCTCCTTTCAGCGGGTCTCCTTCCATCGACTTCAACTCATATATTCTGGAAACAAGACCTAGAGTCTTATGAGTACCTTGAGGCTTGTAGTCATTAGTGGCAGGTTCTCTCTCCATCGACAGTTGGGAATACATCAATGTCTCCTGATTGATGGGTTCTTCAAGTGTTCAACCCCGACTCCTTTATTCACACTTGTAAGAATGTACTCGGTGCCTTGATACCTACTTTCATTATCGGTAGGTTGTCTCATGTTTGTTAATGGTATACCTCAATGATCGGTAATCAAACGATGTCTCATTGTGTTTGACCTCAACTTCTTTATGTTGTCACTATAACAATTCTTATATGGGATCCAAGTTTCAAGACTTAGCAAGAGGCTAAACTAGTGTAGAGACACGACAAACTAGAGGACGGGGCCATATCTAGCGGAAGAGGGATAAGTCTAGCAGAAGTGCAGATTTGAGGGGACTCACCGGGTCATAGATCGTGGGTACCACATATCAATGGTCAGGGATCATATCAAGCCAAGAACTAGTGCGGAGGTTAATTATTGAAAGTGGTCTGATAAAAATACCATGGTTTCGACTCGGGACCACGTGGCGCCACCAGATGCATTTCGGGGGGAAAAGCAGGTGAACTCGAAACCACTCAATCACACCCCGAAATCAAGAGTCAAATTTCATTAAATGTGTTAAATTCAAGGGTCACATGTGGAAAGGAGAATTGACGGCCAGTCAAATCATCTCAAGACACTTGTTTGGGTACCATTAGTCCGTGCGATGCCAAGTAAGCACCGCAAAATAACTGATTTAAAAAATCATCATTGGAAATCAATGGTCGAATTTGATAAGTCATTATCCCTGTAAGGCATTTCGTCAATAGCCCATGATTAGCACTCGATGGTGACTATTACTCAAAACACAGGTGAAATTACTCTATTTCGAGTAATTGATGTTTTATTCCAGAGCGGGATAACTGCAAATCGAATCATTCATCCAATTATTTTAAAGTGGAGGGAAATAGGCTTGTGTTTCCTGGAAAACCAGAGGAAATGGAGAAGAAATATCTAGCAACCTTCAACAAACCGGGAAATTCGAATAGTATGACAAAACTATCAATTAAGAATAAATAAAGGCATGTTGTGCAACTACTGGAATTTTTTTTTTGCACAAAATATGCAGATGAACTAGGATCAGGTGAACATATCAGATTGAATCCTATTATGAAGGATTTGATCATTAATGGATATGCAGACAGATACTACATGCAATCTGGTGAGAGTAAAAGAAACAAGAGACAGAAGAAGGAGACTAAAGATGGAACGGTCGAAGGTACTGAAGAAAACCAACCTGGTTGGCTTGACACCTTAAAGGAAGAGATTGTGAAACTGAAATAAATTGCAAGCTAAATTGAGTATATTTCAGGGAATCTTGTGATGATGCAGAAAAGTGGCATTCAGGGTAAAGATCTAAAAAAATTTGGTTTTATGTTTATAACGTTCCCTAGAAAGTAGGAGTTCGGTTTTGGTACGTTACTCCCTATGTGACCGATATCTATTTTTGGGAACTTGGAGAATATGATCCATTTTGGGTCTCATATGTAATTTATCTATATATATTGTTAAAAATATAAATGGATGGTTCAACTGGCCAGAGAAGGGCTTGCCCTTGTAGCAGGAAAACTTTGTAATTTCTTATGGATTTTAATATAAGCAAAGAAAGTTTTCTTAGATAGCCGAGATTCATCATGGTGTTAATGCTCAGTATGGTTTCTTGTATTTCGTATTCATAAATGTGTTTTTCTGCTAGCAATAATCTTTAAGAAAAAGAAAGAATCCACCTTGTTGGTGCTCTTTCTCATATTGATTATACTTGTTATGTGTTTATTGGTTTCTGGTTCAGAATTCACCCTTGAGTGGTGCTTTGTTTTCGGTATCCAACCCTTATGTTTCTTCTTCTAACACTATACCAATAGATTCTCCCTCTATTAGACACCTCTTGTTGATAGTAGTCTTTCTTTTTTTTTCCTCTACCATCTCATATTACTTATTTGGCTAGACATCATACCTATTTTTCCTTTGTCCCCACTGGAATACATAGCTTATAAATCTTCATACGTTTTCAATAATTGACCCCATTGCCCAATGACCCTCCTCTCCTGTTTTTTCCTACCACTTTAAATTTTACCCTATGGGAAAATCTGACCTCTGTGTGCGCATTGCCAAATATTTTGAGTATTTTAAATATCTATATGCCCGAGAGATCCCTCTCTGGTTGGAAGGGTCAGAATCCAACCTAAAGTTGGTTGAAACATTTACCTCTGTTGTTTGTTTTATCAGCTGAACATATTTACAGAGTTATAACATTCCAGCGTCATTGTCGAGGAACAAAGGTGAAATATTCCCTTGGAGAAACAACAAAGTTCAGATCCAAGTACTGATGGTGAAAGGTATTTGGACACATAAATTTTGTATATCATTCACCTGGCGACTCCATTTTCAAGAATCTAAAATTAAAAATTTTCATGGCGACTCCACTGCCCAAAGACTCATTAGCCTGGAGATTTTATTGGCGACTCCACTCAAGCTTCAAGTTTGATTTAGAGACTCTATTGGAATATGATATCCCTTGACAGAGGTACGAAAGGACATCATGGGAGAAAAAAAGTACCTAAAGTTGAGTTTTTTCCAAGACACAATATTTTTTGTTATTAATTACCTTTTATATTTTCCTGAACATGCTAAACAATTTTTTCTTCACTTGTTGCATGAAACTGATGATCATGATAATCTTGAAATTGTATATCCTCTTAAATTTATAAAAACATCTCCTCAGTTTATCATTGATTTTGATAAAAATCTCCCATCTGAGCCATGTGATAACCATGACCAAGTTGATGAGCCTCATGAAACAAAGGCTAATATTTCACCTCTTGTACTTGATCCAACACCCTCCAAGACTCAGTATAGATACATACCCTTAAAATTACCTCACATCCTTCATGATTTTCCTCCAAAGGATTATAAGTACCTACTTGATTTTGATGGGGAACTTGAAGCCATCACAGTTGAAAAACACATCTAAGAGTTTGAACATTTTATAGATTTTTTTGAGATTGACCATGACGATGTTTGTATGAGGGCCTTATCTAAATCCTTAAAAGGAGATACCAAAGAATGGTTTAAACATTTGCAACCAGAGACAATTAGCTCATGGGAAGAATTGAAGACTGTTTTTTCGAAGTTTTGGGGGAAGAAAAAATATTTGGATCTACAACTTACATAATTATATGCCTTGAAAAGGAAAAACAATGAAAATATTTCTACATTCAGTAGAAGGTTTTCTAGTATTTGTTATGATTTTCCCACATAAATTCAACCCACTTAAGTTGTTTCCATGCTCCAATATGCCACTACTCTTCATCTAGATTTGTCTTTCCTTCTGATGGAAAGAAGACCTAAGACCTTACAAAAAATATTTAATTATGCTCAGGAGATTCAACACAATATACAAGCATGTGAACAGATTCAAAATCAGGGGTTGGATGCTCCAGGACATGAAAGTGAATATGAACATAAAATAGTTGATTGTAATCTTGAGCATAAAATTGATAATATCATAGGTCCTCTTGAAGTTTTAAATGATAATAATTTTGCAAAGGATTATATTCCACTTATTGAAAGAGAGGGTACTTATGTAGCTTCTGATCCACCCTATTATAAGCATGGAGCTGATTGTTTCATAGATTCATTTGTAGACAGTCAAGAATATGAGTTTGCAAATCAGCTTGTTAAGAAACAGGTTGATATCCCAATCTTTTTA
The DNA here is from genome assembly GCA_010110895.2 of Picea sitchensis. Lineage (NCBI taxonomy): Eukaryota > Viridiplantae > Streptophyta > Pinopsida > Pinales > Pinaceae > Picea > Picea sitchensis. The sequence goes on from SNQJ01S0019956.1 coordinate 23,122, forward strand.
TTGTTAGATGGAATTGCAGATGTTGTTGATTTACCTATATATGATGAATATGATGATGATTATGATGTTGAATTCCTAGAACAACCAACTGCATGTTCTCTATAAGAAAATGTTCCTTTTCAATAGTGTAATGAGAGCAATCAGCCTACATATCACAGTGACAAAGAAGAAAGTATTGAAACAACTGCAAGAATTTTTTTACCTTTATTCTTTTCTTCATTTAAATTGTTGAAATAAAATGCTAAGATCATCATTGAAGCAAATGAATGTGTGCTGATGCCAAATCACATTGATTCGCTGGAACAAATTGACAAGAAATTGCAACAATATTCTCACGTGTTTAATGACCCTGTAATTTGTTATGAAGAAGGTCTTGTCAATTCAAAATTGCATCCATTGGTCAAAGATGAATATGAAAATGAGTGTGTTCAACAATCCAAAGAAATTGAAAAATGTGCATGTGACAGCAATGAAGAAAATGAAGAATTTTTTGAATCAGGTGGAAGAACCTTGCCATTATGCTTTACTTCTTTCAAATTGCTCAAGCAAAATGTTAATAATGTTTCATATCAGAAACCCTCTAGGCATGATGTTGAATCTGAAGAAAGAAATAGACTTGCAAATGAAATATATCTTCCATTATGTTTCTCTTCCTATGAATTGTTAAGAGTCAATCACAAGCAAACAAAGAAAGCTGGTAAAAGTGTTGTTGTTCAAAGTCATTTTCCTTCTTCTGAAATTGATGAAGATATTCAACTAGATTTTCAGCAAAACAAAGTGTTTAAAATTTGTCTTTCTCCCCCTATGAATGATGTAGTTGTTCAAATTCTAAGTGGCTTGGACGCGTATGAAGGATCTAAGACCCCATCTATAGAGACTTTAATAAATGAAAAAAACAAATGACATAGAGTTTCAAGGAGGTAATAAAACAATGTATGTCATGATTCAATCAGAAATGCAGAAAGATCATAAAAAAATAGTTGTTTTACTTAAATCCTTTGAATATTATGGTTCTAGGACTGAAGACGTAAATCAAAGAAAACAAACACTTGTGAAGGTGGCATGTCCTTCTGTTTTGGTTCATCGAAAAGAAATATTTTCTCATATGTTGCATGACCCTGTGGCATGTTATATGGAGAGTTTAAGCAATAAGAATTTACAGCTTATGATGAGTTGTAAGATTAGACATGAAGATGATGGCCAATCAACGTTAGTGTTAGATATGTATTGCTTTCCACTAGGGGTTTCGTTTCAAACAACATCGTCTTTTGATTCAGAAGATTGTTATTTCCAGTAGTCTCAGTAGATTTTTCAACCTCTTGGTGGAAATCAATAGGTTAAATCACATGAAAGAAAGAATGCAGTGGAAAAAGTGAAACATGATTGTTGTTTTGTGCATGTGTTGGAAGATCCATTTGCAGTTTTGTTAGAAACAATATACAGTCCCAATATTTTTGAAATTCTAAGATTTGAATTCATATATAACTTCTCGAATGGATTATTAGTAAACAAGATTTTGAGAAAGCGTGTGCAAAGTAAAAAAACAGTGGATAAAATGATGGCATGGCTGCATTGGCATTGTGATTTCACCTGATTGGCAGTTCATTTCAGTAGTTAGGGTAGGTAGGTATGAATAAGATTTTGGATCAATCATTTTTAGGTTTAGGTATCCAAATAAAGTTTTTAGTTATATGTCAGCAGTATATCCAACATTCATCCTCCAAGTGAGAGTAGTGTGAAAACTTCTGTTTTCAATGGATATTGGTGACAGGTCAAGGTATAGTACACACCTGTTGTGAGAGAAGCTACAATGGATAAGGCACAAGGTCTACTATTATTTTCTACCTCAAAGGGAGGATAACATCCCCAGTTGCAGCCCATGTTGTCACTATAACAATTTTTATATGGGATGAAAGTTTCGGGACTTAGCAAGAGGCTAAACCGGTGTAGAGACACAACAAACTGGAGGATGAGGCCACATATGGTGGAAGTGTGCCAAGTCTAGAAAAATTGTGGAGTTACATATCGTGGGCACCAAATATCAAAGGTCAGGGATCATATTGGACCAAGAACTAGCGTGAAGGTTAATTCTTGAAAGCAGTCCGATAAAAATACCGTGGTTTCGACTTGGGACCATGTGGCACCACCGGATGCATTCCAGGGGGGAAAGTGGGTGAACTCGAAACCACTCAATTACACCTCAAAATTACATGTCTAATGTCATTAAATGTGTTAAATCCAAGGGTCACATGTGGAAAGGAGAATTGACGACCAGTCAAATCATCTCGAGACACTTGTGTGGGTACCATTCATCCATGCGATGCCAAGTAAGCGCCACCAAATAACTGATTTAAAGACTCAACATTGAAAATTGATGGTTGAACATGATAAGATGTTATCTCTGTAATAAATTTCATCAGTAGCCCAGGATTAGCACTTGATGGCGACTGTTACTCAAAACATAGGTGAAATTACTCTATTTCAGGTAATTGATGTTTTTTTCCAAAGAGAGATAACCACAAATCAAATCATTCGTCCAATTCTTGTACAGTGGAGGGAAATAGGCTTTTGTTTCCTAGAAAACCATAGGAAATGGAGAAGAATATCCAACAGCCTTCAAAAAACTGGGAAATTGGAATAGTATGACAAAACTATTAATTAAGAAGAAAGAAAGGCATGTTGTGCAACTACTGGCAACAAAATTTCGCACAAAATCTGTAGATGAACCAGGATCAGGTGAAGAGATCAAATTGAATCCTATTATGAAGGATTTGATCATTAATGGATATGCAAAAAGATACCACATGCAAGATGGTGATATTAAAAGAAACAAGTGACAGAAGAAGGAGACTAAAGATGGAACGATCGAAGGTACTGAAGAAAACCAACTTGGTTGGCTTGACACCTTAAAGGAAGAGATTGCGAACCTAAAATAAATTTCAAGCTAAATTGAGTATATTTCAGGGAATCTTGTGATGATGCAGACAAGTGGCATTCAGGGTAAAGATCTAAAAAAATTCATTTTTATGTTCATAACGTTCCCTAGAAAGTAGGAGTTCAGTTTTGTACGTTACTCCCTATGTGACCGATATCTAGTTTTGGGTCTCATATGTAATTTATCTATATATATTGTTAAAAAGATAAATGAATGGTTCGAATGGCTGGAGAAGGGCCTGCCCTTGTAGCATGAAAACTTTGTAATTTCTTATGTATTTTAATATAAGAAGAGAAGGTTTTCTTATATAGCCGAGATTCATCAAGGTGTTGATGTTCAGTATGTTTTCTTGTATTTCATATTCATAAATGTGTTTTTCTGCTAGCAATAATCTTTAAGAAAAAGAAAGAATCCACCTTGGTGGTGCTCTTTCTCATATTGATTATACTTGTTATTTGTTTATTGGTTTTTGGTTCAAAATTAACCCTTGAGTGGTGCTTTGTTTTCAGTATCTAGCCATTATGTTTCTTCTTCTAACACTATACCAAGAGATTCACCCTTTATTAGATGCCTCTTGCTGATAGTAGTCTTTCTTTTCTTTTCCTCTACCATCTTATATTACTTATTTGGATGTACATCATAACTATTTTGCCTCTGTCCCCTCTAGAATGCATAGCTTATTGACCCCATTGCCCAATGTCTCCGCTCTCCTGTTTTTTCCTACCACTTTAAATTTTACCCTATGGCATAATCTGACCTCTATGTGTGCATTGCCAAATATTTTGATTATTTAAAATAGATATATGCCCAAGAGAGCCCTCTCTGGTTGGAAGGGTCAGAATCCAACCTAAAGTTGGTTGAAACAATTACCTATGTTGTTTGTTTTATCATCTAGATAGATTTATAGAGTGCTAACACTTTATTCACATGATGTAGACTTTCACCTTTGGCGGATTGTGTTGAAGACTTGAAGACCTCAGTATGTGGTTGCAACTTTCCTAAGTCGTTGCATCCTTTTCATTGGACCAATACCTATATGACTTCAGTGATCGTGGGAGATCAGTTTGTAATCCATTGTATACAAATATCTTCAGATTGATTTTGAGACTGGCTCTATTGGGCCTTGTTTGTGACTATGATAGCCTTTGACATGTAACCACATTTGTATTTTCCTATTCATGGCCACATGCAGTTTTTTGGTATATTTTCACATGGAACTGCAGTGTAATTCTCTTGGCAGCCATGTATGAAAAGCCAATGCAGAATGTAATGAGAAACTAGTCCTTCCAGCTGGTTCCCCATCACTCCACTTCTAGGTTTTTATAATGTATTTCGGTCATCGCAGATACTCCTCTGACCTCACACATTAGGGGGAATCTGTTATAGCAATATTTGCCTCACCCTATGCAATCTTGCACATAGGGCCTTTTTCCATTTTCCTATGAAGAATTTTCATCCCTTTTTACAAATCCCAGAGCTAAAAAATACATTTTTTCCACATGTACGCACCTTGCCTACTATACATCATGCATATACGCAGGGTTCACCACTAAAATCCATGTACATCGGGATTTGTGCCCAAAAATGAAAAATGGTGTTGGTTTTCCATGTCACGATAGGGGATCTGTGATCCTTGGCCTTCCAAATACTGGAAATGTTCTGACTCGACCCTTCAGTTCCATTTGAAGGCTATAAATGGGCCAATTCCGAGCTATGGAAAAGGAGGAGAAATAATTCAATTTTGAGAGCAAAGTTACTCTGGAGAAATTATTTACTTCATATTGAGTCTGCATCCCTTTGTACTTTAAGTCTGAACACAGTGTTCACGCCCCAAGCTCTTCCCTTATTGACTGAGAACTTCATTGTTTCTCTTTTATGAGCTTGTCTTTGGTGGAGGATTGAAGTGGTGGAGGCCCAGCTGGAGGGAACTTAGTTTCTCAGTTCTGAAATGTGCCGACACGAAAGTCTTTAACATTTTCACTTTTGTTGTTCATATATTAATAGAAATACTCTTTTTCCGTCCAATTGATATCTTGAAAATATTTGAATTATTATTCCATGTGCGTATTTGTCATTTTTATTAATGGATTATGCTATTGAATGTGCTAACATCATTTATTATCACCATATGCTTTCTTTGCTTGGTTGTTGAGGACTAGTTGCAGGTATATTGCTTTGGGTCAAGTGCTCAATGGTGGACTTCATCGAACGTCTAGACGACATATGCCATTTATCTTATCTTGCTAGCATATTCGTTTATATAGCATACTTGAGAATAGAGTTGATTTCTGCAGTCATTTTTGTCTATTGTGAATCATCAAGTATGTTTAAAATATTCTCCCTTTGTTGTGGAATTTTCACTATTTACATGAAAGGAAGATTTATTCTAAGTTTGGCTAAATAATCAATAAAATTATAGCTCATTTGAATTGGAGTCTTTGTTTGGGTAGTAATCATTTTTTTCTTTGTTGTTTATACAGTATTCATTTTCACTTTTTCTTTTTCAGGTGCTTCCCTTGTCTTGAATTTATTCACTTGTGCTCTTTTTTTTATAACATTATCTTGTGAATAATATGGATCTTATTATTCATAAAAGATATAAAAGGATGATGTTGCTTCATCGATTTGTATTGACTCCATAATTTCATTTTGGGTTATCTCTCCTTCTTGATCGAAATTTTCAAAACTATATTCTTGTAAAACTTCTTCTAATACTATAACATTAAGATTTGGTATTCTTGGTGCTCTTGGTCTATTCTCTTTATTCCTGTCATTTCTTACTCTCTGATCTTGCAATGGGATTCTTTCATTTTGATTTGGGGGAACAAAATTTTCATCTCTTTTTAGCCTAGTGATTTCATTCTACATCCGTTTGATGGTTCTACCCATTTGAGAAATCTATTTTTTATGTCTTGTCTCTTAAGAAATGACTAGGTCATTTTGAACATTAGGAGGAAGCCCCTGAAGGATCCCTCCACCAATTCCTTGATTTTCAACAGTTCTCGAAGTAGATGGTCCTTGTTGTGATATGGAAAGGGTATTCATTTTTATTTGTACTTTCCCAAGTATGGCCTCAGAATCAGCGTTAGTCTCCAGCCTAAATTCTTTCATCTGTTTCCTTTTGAATGGCTCCATGTAAATCATTTATTTTTTAATACATAATTACATAATTTACATTTGCAGGCATTGAATTCTTGTAGCATCCAAATATAAATAGATCATTACCCCGCTAGGCCTCTGGGATTTGATTCAAACTTTTGAAGAATCATAGATTAAAATATCTTATTATTTATCCTTTCTTTATATGAATTTGAGTAAATTGGGTGAGAAGAGTATGATATGCAACAAGAGGTGCATACATAGTCATGAACGTATTTTCCAAATCATAAAATGAGCCTATTGATCGAGCTAGTAAAGAGATATATCGTTCATAAGAAGGACCTATCAGGGTTTGTAGAAAGACCATGACCATGACATAATCCTGTTCGATCAAGCTTATATCACATAAACTCAAAAACTTATCCATATGTATTCTAGTATCCACGATTCCATCCCCCGAGAACACAGGAAATACTCCTTGAGTTAATGTTGGTAAGGTATGTTGTTTTTCTTGTATATTTAATGGGCTATTTATAGCCCTTATTATTGGATTTCTCTATCCATTATTTTCTTCCCTTTCCTCAATGGGAATTTTGTTTCTTCGTTCTTTTCAATCCCCCATGGTTAGGGTTTCTCTTGTTTCTGAATTCAAACTTTGACCAACCTTATAAAAAATAGTTTCGTACTTTTACTTCTCGTTATTGGACCTTTAAAAGGTTTCAATTTTTATTGGATCAATGTTGTCTTCTTTGTCTCAGAGATATTGCTATTTCCTCTTCTCGATCAAGGGTTTCCCAAGATCTTTCAATTTCAACATGACTCTTAGTTTTCATTAGCACCAGGTCATAGAGTTGGTGCAAAACACTTTTTTGATTCCTAAATCCCACTTGCATTTGTGTTTGATTTGGTTCTGGTTGAGTCATCAAGATTATGATGTTACATAACCAACCTTTTGTTCTCCCCAGTATGGTCACCAAAAATGTTGATAAAAAATATTTTTTTACGGTCTTAATATCAACCTCATGAGGAAAAAATCCTCCTATGTTTTAAAAGAGGTGGTACTCCTCTACTTTCAAATTTCATGCAAAAATATAAACAATG
>SNQJ01S0019956.1:53814-75089 GCA_010110895.2 Picea sitchensis
TCTAGGAACTCTAATTGTGATAATGAAATCTCCAAATTTTCAAAATAGTTACAGATGCACCTCCCGCATTACATATTTCAGCTCCACTTTGCTTATTTTGAGTTGTAACAAGTCCACCCGAATTTGTGCATTCCATGTCTTTTTCTTTGAGCTCCATTTCCTTCCATTGTTGTTCTTTCCAAGTACTCAACTCATGTCCTCTTTCTTCAACTATTCCTATAACAACCATCAAGAAAACATACATGTTATAACTATTATCATACATCAATTATCCTATTCATGAGAGTTATCAACTCCAAAATGTAATCCATGTATTAAAAAATAAGTTTGTAATATAATCAAATACTTATATGTATGGCTATCATATGCTTCACAAGTTGTCATAGTTAAGAATTGAGCTCATTGTCCTTTCAGACACACCCTTATGATTCCAACCACCATGCCATATGAATTATTAAGTTTCCTCCTTCCTATACTCGCCCTCTAGGATATTGGAAATATTGTTGTATTTATGTCAAAGATATGGGGAGACTACAAGATAAAGATTGCAAGATGGAGACTGTTGCAAACATTGTTTTTGGATTAGTTATGCTTAGTTTGGATACCCTATATTTGAAGGATTGTTTACCCTATATACTTGGCTCAACTAGGATAATATGTTATATGGTTGTAAATATTATTCTGATACCTTTCCAATGATACATGTCATTCCCTCTAAATCCCTAGGAATGAGGAGATATGAATTTTTTCGTTTGACAACCCAGCTTGAAAATTTACGTAGGCTCAACCAATATTTACAGGTTGGCCCTAAAAATGGGGAAATAAATACTATAAATACATGATATATGTGTGCATTTGAAGAGAAACCAAGAAAGATATCAAGTATTAGGTGTGTAGAAGTGATATGAGGTGCACTAAAGGAGTTGTGGTATCTTTTTGGGATCTAAAGGTGTGCAAGAGAAGTCTAGGGAATTTTTCTTGGGGTTTTCTTGTTATTAATGTGCACTATGAAAAATTGAAGGTCTATGGTGGTGAAATGTGTGTTCTTTTGAGGTTGTGATGCTACAATGTGCATTGTTTTGAGGTTGTGATGTTGCAATATGGGATCATATTCTGGGAATGATGTTATGAGGCTCACTAGGGCATGAAGGCTACATGCGACTAGGGTTGGAAGGATTGTATGTGTAATGAAGAATGTAGGTGAAGTCAAAATTACTATGTGTATGAAGATATTAGATTGGTTTTTACACATATCTTTTTGAGTTGGTTCTCAAGTGATGGGATTGGTGTCTCCAGCAGGTTTGTGCTTGCAAATATTGTAACCGTAGGTTGGTGCCTACAGGTGTTGGTGAGTTGGTGCTCAATTGAGGAGATTGGTGTATTTAGTAGGTTGGTTCCTACATCTTGTTGAGTTGGTGCTCAGTTAAGGAGATTGGTGTCTCCAATAGGTTGGTGCCTATGTGAATTTATAAACATAAGTTTTATGGTTTTCTCTCGATTAGGTTTCCATGTTATACTCTATGCATTGTGATTTGAGTTTATATGTGATTATTGTTTCTCAACCAATGAATGATTGATGAATGGTTAAATAAAGAAAAAATTATCTTATGTTGATTCACCCCCCTCTTAGTATAAGCATAAATTCAACAATTGGTTTCAGAGCAGGTTCCTTCAGAAACAGTTTAACCACTAGAAGGATAATATTGAGAACATATGAATTGTAAGGAAGGTATCCCTAAAAAAAATCTCCTTTGTTCGATGGAACAAACTATGCATCATGGAGTATAATAATGAAGACATATTTTAAGGCCCTTGGGTTTGATATTTTGGAATTAGTCACAACAGGTTATACAAATGAATTTGGGAAGGAGTCAAGTGAAAACAATGTAAAAGAAACAAATGTCATCTTGGGTGGCCTATCAAATTCTGAGACTATCAAGGTAATGAAGTGTACATCAACTAAACAGATTTGGGACAAGCTACAAAAAAATTATGAAGAGAGATCCAATGATTGTTCCAACTATGAATCAAAGATAAAATAAGTACAATTTGTGAGAAAGCTAAAAGGAGGACCTGGAAAATAAAAAGTTAAGCTACCCTTCAAATTCTTTAATTGTGGTAGAATARGGCATTTTGTTGCTAAGTGTCCATATGCAGAAAGGGAAGATAGTGATGACACAGAAGAATCTTTCTCCATAAATATGGAAACAAATCGTATTGATTAAGAAAATGAAGATAATCCGAAAGAAAATCTAGATTTAGAAGAAGAATATCTTGAAGAAGAACTTGTTAGTGCAGTAGAAGAAATAGACGGGCTTAGGAAAACAAATATAAAGAATAAGAAGAAATTGCAGAAATATGAAGAGGAGGATCATGATCTTGAAGAAAGAGAGAAGGTAGTTACCATCCTGAAAAATCAACTAGAAGAGACAAAAATGATAGAAGAAGTGGTGAGAATCTAGCTGAAAGAAAAGGAAGAAAATTGCAAGAAGTTAGAAGATGAAATTGTTTCCTTAAGAAAGGAACTAGAGAAAATCATTAATAAATTGAATAGAATCTTGAAGCTTGGAAAGAGTATCGAAATATTAGATAATATTCTCAGTTCCCATAGGTCTCCATTCATCAACACAGGTCTTGGCAATGACAAAAAACAAAAACAAAAACGAGGGAGATGCAAGCACTAAGGTCACAAATCCATCAGAAAAGGAAAATGAAGAAAATCCTAAAAGTCATGGCAATAATATCTAAGGCTCCATCTACAATGAAAGTAGTAGCAGGAAAGATAATGATGACTATTAGAAACCTGATTCTTCTCACAAGAATAAAAAGAATGAGTTCATAAGAGTTGTTCCACCAAGAAGGACTTTCACTAACTGATACCAAAATCTCTTTCTTGGCTATTGTTTTTCTTGCAATAATTTTGGTCATAAGGCAGTAAATTGTAGATATTATGCAATAAGTGACCATGTGAGAGATATAAATAGAGGTTCTTATAAGACCTCAAAGGATGACTATGCGAGAAACAAAACTAGAAGTCATCATGGGTTTGCTAATAGAAACTACAATTCATTTGCCCCTCTACTTGATTACAATACTAAATGTTATGAGTGAAATAAGTATGGGCTCATAGCACGTTACTGGAGAATAATCATAGTAGGACCTCCTAAAAAAAATAAGGAAGAACATGTTATTTGTGAACATAAAGAATAATACTCAAAGGTTTGGAAAAGGAAGTAAAATCAAGAAACAGGGAGAGATGAAACTTTTTGTTATGATAAAGGAAGTGATAAGTTGGATGAAGATGGCAGGGAGATTCATTATTTGAATTCTCACTYGAAACATGTACACCCTATTTCTAGAAAAGGTAAGGCTGGGACATTTCCTTGTGAAAATGGAAATTCAAGTTTACAATACTCTTTTGGATAAGAAAAGTCATATAATTGKTCCTTGTTAGAAAGGAATGTGGAGGTAGAAACAAATTCAAATAAATTCAATACTAAATCTTCACCTCATTCAAAAGATCAATTTCATGACTTTGGAAAGGAAGGTATGATCAATAAAAACATTCAAATAGAAGGATCAATGTTGGATACTTCTAGAATAGACAACCTGGATAATGATCAGTTGGAGATATACTTTTAAATTTCACATTGGAGTGATTGAAGGAAAGCACAAGCTTAGGGGGAGCGACCCTTTGCCATTGATGTCAAAGGGGAAGAAGTTGGAGACAAAGGAAAAATTCTACTCACAAGGAAATTTTTAGATAGGGGGAGTATCAAAATTGACTAAGGGTTGTCATCAATGAAAAAGGGGGATATTGTTGGAAATATTATTGTCATTGATGTCAAAGACAAGGGTAGACAACAAGATAAATATTTCAAGATGGTTACTATTGGAAACATTGTTTTTGGATTATTGATGCTCAGTTTGGATACCCTATATTTGAAGTAATTTTATAGGTTATATAGTTGGAAGGATTATTCTGAGACATTTCCAACGGTATATGGCATTCCCTATAACTTCCTAGGAATGAGGAGATATGATTTTTTCTGTCGGACAACCCATCCATAAAATTAAGGTAGACTCAACCAGTATTTGCTGGTCATCCTTGAAAGTGGGGACATAAATACTATAAATATAGGATAGATGTGTGCATTTGAAGAGAAACCAGTAAATATATGAAGTTTGAGGTGCGCTAAAGGAGATGGGGTACCTTTTTGGGATCTAAAGGTGTGCAAGAGAAGTCTGAGGGGTTTTTCTTGGGATTTTCTTGTTCTTAAGGTGCACTATGAAGGAATGACGGTATGTGATGTTGCAACGTGTGTTGTTTTAAGGTTTTGATGCTAGAATATGTGTTGTTTTAGGTTGTGATGTTGTAGTCTAGGATCATATATTTGGAATGATGCTATGAGTCTCGCTAGGGAATGAAGGCTACATGTGAGTAGGGTTTGAAGGATTGTCTATGGAATGAAGCATGTAGGTGAATTCAGAAGTACTATGTGTATGAATATGTTGGATTGTTTTATACACATATCTTCTTGAGTTGGTGCTCAAGTGAGGGTATTGGTGTCTCCAATAGGTTGGTGCTAGCAAATATTTTAATGGAAGGTTTGTGCCTACAGGTGCTACTGAGTTGGTACTCAGTTGAGGATATTGGTGTCTCTAATAGGTTGGTGCCTACTATTGGAAGATTATTTGTTGTTATTGATGTCAACCCTATTCATTAATTTTGTACATAAGGTGATTCATTGCAGAATCAATGAAAGGAAAAACTATGCAAGAAACATGAATGGTGCAAATAGAAGATATGAAAATAATCGTGGATTTGTCAACATAAGTTATAATTTATTTTCCCCATTGATGGACAAAAATATTGTATGCTACAAATGTAATTATCTTGGTCACAAAGCATGAGATTGCATATATATGAATGAAGATGTCCCTATGCCAACCACATTATGGAGAAGGAAAGAGATTCCAAACAATGAATATTGTTGTATAGCATTGATCATTGAAGAATGTAAAGAAGAATATGAATGGTACATAGACAGTGGATGTTCTTCACACATGACCGGGGATCAAGACAAATTCATCAGCTTGAAGAGAAAGGGTGGCAATGTTGCATTTGGAGATGACTCATCTGCCAAAATAATTGGAAAAGGTGTTGTAGATCTTAGAAGACAAAATGTAAAAGAAAAGAATGTCCTATTGGTTCTTGAAGCATAATCTACTCAGTGTCAGCAAAATATGTGATCAAGGATACACTCTTACGTTTGACTCTTGAAAATGTAAAATTAGAGAAAATAACTCAGGAAGATTGGTTGCAACTGCAACAAGGAGACCGAACAACATATAAATCCTAGACATGAAGAAGAGAGAGAAGACATAAGCCACACAAAATGATTCCAAGGAAGAAAAAGTCCCAAAGACCAAAAATAAGGATGAAGTGTTATTGAGTGCCACATGTTCAAAGGGAGCAGCCCCAAAGAAGAGAGTTACCTTTTTTCCATTAAACTTGGGGGGAGCAGCCCTACCCTTTTCCATTGATGTCAAAGGGGAAGAGAAATTGGTGTCATGATGATAGGGGGAGCATGAGTGTTTCCTTCAATGACAAAGGGGGAGATTGTTGGAATATTGGTTGTTGTCATTGATGTCAACCCTAGTCATTGGTTTTGACCGCAAGATTGATGAAGGTATTTGGACATGAAGGACAATGTACATGCAGAAACAACACCCATGGATGGATAGTATACATAATGTTGTTTCCAGTGGTATGTGGCACGTCATGTGGATCCTCATGGTTGAGGAGAAATGCATTTTTGAATATGACAAAGTGAATTGAAGAAGGAAGTACAGTTCGACCCTGAAGATAATTAAAGAAAATAATTGCAAAATAAGAAAGTGTCAGGTCGGCCCTAATGTTAAGAGGAAGTGACATAAAGGGTATAAACACATATCATTATACATTCATTTTACATACACAAGTCAAATTTCATAGGAAATCTGAAGTAAAGAAGGTTGGATTTCAAGGGAGGATGAAGTCTTTTGGTGATGTGTTCTAAGGTATGTTATTTACAGGTCGTCTTACCATTTTTCTCTATAATTTTTTTTCTAGAATGATTCATATGGTGAAATTGATATCGTATTGAGAATACATACCTAGGTACCTGTGGTAAACATTTCATCTCTTTATTCACTATAATTTTGGAGATACACTCTGTGGAAGATAGGGTTTTTGACTAGTCCTTAAGGTAGTCATAAACAGGTGTTCCGAGTAAAACAATCATAAATTATTCATAGATAATCCAAATGAAGTGAGACCAATTTCATTGGAAATATTACGATCTTATTTTATTTTTTGCAAGTTTCAGAATCTGGTGTTAAATATTGAGCGCGAGGCATTCTTTACAAGTTCGCTCTCCTGAATAAACCAAAATTGAATAAGGTCTACCATTATCTCTATAACTTATTTTTGGGGAGGATTCAAGGAGTGAAACTTGGAGGAGTTTCAGAGAATACATTGATTAATATTATCTACAGGATCAGAGTATTCCAAGAATTGAATAATTGCAGAAGTTGAAGAAGTATCAGGAATCATTATCAGGTTCTATGTGATGGTTGGTTGATGGTGATGATTTAATGTAATTTTTTTTTATATCCCATATATTCTTGGGTGGAAGGAATGGGAAAGGATGGAGAGGTCAACCCTCTCTTGATATTGGAGGATTGTATCTTCCTTTTGTAGGTTTATCCCTCCCTTTATATTTGGAAGATGGAACTACCTTTGGAAGTCATTACTTCCCTTCAACAATAACTATTGATTATTTCTCATATATTGTGCATGGTGTATTGTGGTGTATTGATGTAAATATTATACTATTGTTCATTTCTCATTGGATATAATTTAATGGTTTAAGTATAAGTTGAAAAATAAATAAATTTGTTCTTGATATTGATTCACCCCCCTCTCAGTATCAACACCTACATCTTACTGAGTTGGTGCTCATTTAAAGATATTGGTGTCTCCATTAGGTTGGTGATTATAATATTTGTAATAGTAGGTTGGTGCCTACATGAATTTATAAAGATAAGTTTTACGATTTTCTTCCAAATGGGTTTCCATGTTAAACTTTGCGCATTGTGATTTGAGTTTATATGTGATTATTGTTTCTCAGCTAAAAATGATTGATGAATGGTTAAATTAAGTAAAAAGTATCTTATACCAATTCAACCCCCCTCCTCTCAGTATAAGCATAAGTTCAACACAATATTATGCATCTCCTTCACTGATACATAGTCCCTCAGGCGATCGATCATTTTCCAAGGTGTTCACATGCAAGTAGAGTGCCAACTTACTACTAGACTTCCACTGGCAGTCTCTGACGTATGTAAATCATATGGTTCCAGAGTCATAACGATATCCTTTTTTCTAATATTTCCAACTTCAATAACCATCATCTGATCTATATCACACACATATTGATATAGTCATCATGAGATATCATCCTAACAATTCCTCTTATTAATTTTCAAATCTATTTCATATGGAGAATCAAATTTCTCAAGCATGAGATTTCTTCTCATAATGTTTGGTTCTTGCAACAATAGGTATTAGTATTCCTTATGGCCTTACACCATTGTTATATCCAATACCATTATACTTGCAATATTTCTCAAATTTCATTCAACCAAAACAATTCTTAGTATTCATGTACATTATCCTTTCATAGAAACATTTGCAATCAAACCATTAAGTGATCTCGAAATTGTATCATAGAAACAATTCAATCACTTTCTACTATTAATCATATTAACTGGAATGAAACTATCATCATTGTACATGCATTATTTAGCATGCCAAGCTATAATGCAATCAAACATTACCAATAATGCATAAGGCATGGTGGTTTGGATCATGAGGGTGTGACGGAAAATAACATTGAACCGAATTCTTGTTTGTGGCAGCTTTGTGAAGCACATGATAGCCATATAGATAAGTATTTCTTTACGGTTACAAACTTATTTGGAATAAATGTTACAATTTGGAGTAGAGGAATCCTCTAAATATGACAATTGTTATGTTACAATGGCTATAACATGTATGTTTTCATGATGGTTGTATAGGAACAACTGACGAATGAATACATGAACTGAGTAAATAGATGATTTTAGGGGCAACATTTCGCTCATGGACGAAATTTTAGGATTTAAATTTTTGAAGGGGCGAATATTGTATGAAGTAGATTTTAAGATTTTTTTTTTTTTAGCCAAAATATTAAATTAAACAACATATATGGCAGATGATTCGTCCCATAGAGAAAATCAGAAAATTCGGTGCAAAGATGGTTCGCCCTCTCGATTTCATGACAAAATTTCCAATTTGCCTAGATTTTCTAGAATCCAATTTTTATGGTGGGTGAATCGCCCTGCATATCCTAGAGTCAAGGATTTAGGGTAAATATTTCACCCCCATCTCCTCGAATAAAGGGTTTATGGCACTTAGGGTAAATATTTCGCCCCCATCTCCTCAAATCAAGGGTTTATGGCATTGATTTCGCCCATACGTTTCAATGGGAAGGATTTTTCCTATGTATATGTAAATGGTCGTGTTGGTTGGCCTTGACTCAAGCCACCCATTTTTTATGGTGATCCAGTGATAAATAGGGACGGGGGAGAGAGACCGTAGACGTACGATAGACTGTAGACGTGTGAGAGTTATTAACCGTAGTTACCAGTTGGTGAGTTCTTCTTGTCTCATTCTTTGGTGCTTGTGCTTGTTTTAAGTTTATTTCCATAGAAACACTGTCGATATGCATTCTTTTAATGTCTTTTTTGTTCATCTAAACCAAATTGTTTCTCATTGTCCTTGTTATTAATCTTAAAATTCAGGGTTAGGTTTAGTTTCATGTCACACCAATTCTTCTGTAATTATGATGACTCACCGAATTGAATTAGAGTTAAATTGCAAAGCAGTTGGTATCACTGTTCACTTTGTATTTTTATATTTTCATCCGAAATTTATCACATCCTTTCAAACTAGCAAGGTCCCATCTAAACTTGGGCATGATACCAATGTCAAACCTGTGATTAGATAGGTATGTTCCCATGTCCATATTCAATGCACTCAATGCATCTTTTAGATTTGGTGCACCCAATGCATCATTTAGATTTAATGCACTATTACACTGACTAAATTAGCACAGTTGCATCTAAGCCTGGGTTTGAAACCCATCTCAGAGTTGATTTTAGATGGATATGTGCTTGTGTTCATATTCATTGCACCCAATGCATTGTTTAGATTCAATTCACCATTATACCCTCATATGTACACAAAATTGATGGATCACCCCATCCTACTCTGACTGTAGGATGTGCCTAGCTTCTCTCATTGCAAGAAATTTAAGTTACACAATCTACCAGCATTAAGCTTAGCCGAAATAAATCCAAAGAATTGTGTTCTTTTTATTCCTTCTTTAAGCACCTGCTCATCTACTTTTAGAAATTTATAGCCAACTTTAGATTTCAAATAAACAAAATAAAAGAAAATAACCTCCTCTCTAATCTAGTTGAAAATAAATTATAAAAGCCAAGACCCTCCTCTCTAATTTAGTTGAAAATAAA
This sequence comes from Picea sitchensis, assembly GCA_010110895.2. Lineage (NCBI taxonomy): Eukaryota > Viridiplantae > Streptophyta > Pinopsida > Pinales > Pinaceae > Picea > Picea sitchensis. Next base: position 63,436 of record SNQJ01S0019956.1, read on the forward strand.
ATCCAAGAACCTCCTCTCTAATTTAGTTGAAAATAAAATCCAAGAACCTACAAGGAAGGGGTCAAAATGGATCGGCCTTCAACTAGCAAAATCAACTATGACTTAGCAATTGAAACTAATAGACTTGCTAGAATTCCTAGAGGATACATAAAGAAAGTTACTAATAAACAACTACTAAATCAACAAAGGAGAAAAGAGGAGGAGTTAACTCACATGTAAGACTCCTTCCAAGTGGTAGATTTTACCCTTAAATGGATCTACTTCGCTAATATTGCCTATGTAGAAGACTTGACATTCACATCCAACTTGAAAGCACAAAGTAATAGCCAAGAGAGAAGAGCTTAAACAAAACACCAAATCACCTCAATGCTAGATATCTAACAAGAGTGTTCTCAAATATTCCAATCAACAACACATGCTATGAGAGGAGCCTCTTGTATAGAGGGGAGGCTCAACAACCCTCTTATCACGATATTATTTTCACTTTAGATCTAGCGTAAGAGATCATAAACAAATTTTATCCTTAAACTAACGATGAGGACAAGCTCAAAAATACCTAAACAGGAGTTAAACTCACATGTAAGACCTTCCAAGTGGGGATTTTACCCTTAAATGGATCTACTTCGCTAATATTGCCTATGTAGAAGACTTGACATTCACATCCAACTTGAAAGCACAAAGTAATAGCCAAGAGAGAAGAGCTTAAACAAAACACCAAATCACCTCAATGCTAGATATCTAACAAGAGTGTTCTCAAATATTCCAATCAACAACACATGCTATGAGAGGAGCCTCTTATATAGAGTTCTAGGCTCAAAACCTCTTATCACTTATTATTTTTACTTTAGATATAGCGTAAGAGATCATAAACAAATTTTATCCTTAAACTAACGATGAGGACAAGCTCAAAAATACCTAAACAAATGAGGTAGTTATGCCACATGTACAAGCATGTCTTAGGAGAGAGGGATTTCCAAACAAAATAGGAAGAATATGGGTCAAAGAGACCTATCTAACATTCCTCCTCCAAGCAAGGAAACAACCTCAACTATCTCCTCAAAGATTGACCCCAGAATGAACCAATGGTTAGCATATAAGGCTTATCAAATCACACGTGTGGCACATGGGAGTTCTAGAAGGTGGATGGATCTCTAAAAAGTGATCCAATGGTCATTTGGTGAGACCTCCAAGGTTTAACCATCTCCTTGATCCATGATAACAACCTCCTCCAAGCCAAGGAAGGTCAAAACTACTCTCATGATCCATGAAAATGCTCCAATGATCAAGGAATGTGCTCAAAAAGGTGGGAAACTCCTCAAAAGTGATGAGAAATGCCTCCAAATATGTGTCAATGGGTGGAGCGGTCTATGAAGGATGATGTGGAATCACATGACAATCCCTCATGCATGGAAAACCATCTCAAAAGGTCCAAGGCATTGGAATAAGGGGCCCTCCAAGATCTAGTCATATACAAATGTGTAGAGGCCCCTCATGTTGGTGATCTACATGATCTCGCCAAAATACATGTCATATAACCCAAAAGTGCTATGGAGACAATATCCTAGGCCAAAGTGTGACATACATACATAGATACATGCTTCAGGTAAAAGGGAATTGTGCTTCTAGGTATGACAACCTTTACAATACAATAGCACCACTTTTACATAGTGGTAAAGGGAAAAACAATAGGGGAATTCTAAGTCATGTGTCCTAATAGATCCACTCCAAGACCCCATGCACCCACCTTGGCCATAAATCACCTCAAAGAGATGGTTTAAGGGAAGGACTAGCCTTGGCCATAAATCACCTCAAAGAGATGGTTTAAGGGAAGAAATAGCCTTGAAATGGGGACTAATAGGATGGGCCATGAGAAACGACAAGGGTCTGGAAAAACCACCTGAGTAAAGAAAACAATTTACATAGATCACTAAGCATGGTTTAGTGACAATACATAACATACATGGTCATAAATTTTGGCTCATCATGATACATAATACAATCCTCGTGAAGGAACAACTACTCATGAGACATTGGGCTTAGAAATTGTCTCAATAAATGCACGAGATCAACTTAGATGCTGGGATAGTTTGTCGAAAAAAGGTAGTCATCTTGATGTGAAATTGAGGGGTAATAAGCCCTTCACATAAAAATAAATTTCATAATGTGTGCTTAACATAAGTCTTTGAGAGAGTGGTTGAGAAGGTGTTGGATTACTATATTCCTCTACTCTACTCTAAGCTTATTGACCCAGGGTTCATGTCTTTTAGGTTTCCAACAAAGCCTCTAAAATATCGACCCTCCTGGTAAACCAGAAGGCAACACAACACACAAGATGCGTTGCACAGTCTCACCTGAGATAACTTTAATGGGTGGCTATAAGACTCAGGTGTTTAGAACCTAGGATTGAGCATGAGATATGGGATCTATAATCTTAACCATTTATTATAACCTGGGCTCACAAAATATTGTTATTCTTTCTTATTTCTTAACATTCACGACCCATTTCCTCAATATCGCACAATATTTAACCAAATCATATAATAAGTCATTCATTCATTACGCATAACAATAAATACTTAGAATATGACAAAGATAAGAATTCATTCATCACATTACACAAATATTACCATGATTCACCCCTCCTGGGCTACGTCCACAAAGATTTGGCTCTTGTCTCTCTTATTATGGTAGTTCTGCATCTCTAGCACCGCACGATTACACTTCTCCTCAGACGAGTAAGATCTATATGAGACAAACTAGACCGCACCAGGATCCTCAGCCTACAATATAATCCTCGAGATATACCTTCTTTCATCCTTTCTAGCTCAACATCTTACAAAATAGTTAATACAGTAAAATTCTACATAACAATAATAAAACCAAACAATACAAAAATAACAACCTATATTTCGTCAACTCTTCTATAATACCTTAGTCTTGGTATTTATACATTTTGGGTTCTTCATCTGCTTTACCAACCCTTACAAAAACCCTAACCCTACTATCGTTAGGTCTTCCTTCTCTGCATGTGTTCTTTGCTTCCTTCCAGCTGTCGCCTCCTTCTTGCATGCGTGCATGTTGTGCTTCTTGCCAGTTGTCGCTTTCCTCTTGCACTCTTTTTTCCCACGATCACTCTTCCTTCCGCTTCGTCCTGCTTCCAACAGGCCCCCAACACTGACATGTGACTCATCTCGAGTCACTTAATCCTTCTGAGCCTCCTGGATCTCCTTGGTGATTGTCTGGACCTTTCCCTTGAGCTCTGCTACTTTTGTTAGTGTCTTCGCGGTATTTTCCTTGATGGTGTCCACTACCTGAACTATTACTTCGCTGCTCAACAATCCTGCACATTCTACCTAGGTTTTTGCTATATATGTTCTAGCTTCTTCTGCTTGTGCGAGTACTTCTACTACCCATTCCTGCAATGGCTCTATTTGAGCTTGACTCTCTTGTTTCTGAGTTGGCACAGTGATGAGTTATGCCTGCATCTTCTTCATATCTTGCATCCCTTTGACTCATTCTGTGATTGATATGGTCTTATGCCTCTATTTTAGTTCTTGGATCACTGCATTGATCCTCTCCTCTTCCTTGTCCCAGCGTTGGACCTGTGGGTCCACCTCCAACCTTGTCCAAAGTTGTGTTTCTTTATCGAACAGTTCAGCTGTTGTGCTGACCCGCTGCTCNTGCCTCTATTTTAGTTCTTGGATCACTGCATTGATCCTCTCCTCTTCCTTGTCCCAGCGTTGGACCTGTGGGTCCACCTCCAACCTTGTCCAAAGTTGTGTTTCTTTATCGAACAGTTCAGCTGTTGTGCTGACCCGCTGCTCTATCTCCTGCAGCTGCGTTGTTGCTTCCTGCCTCCTTTTCTCTTTTACTTCCAGTGGAGTCATTGGTGTGAGTTTCTCTCGAAGAGTATCGATCTCCTTCTGATACTGATCAATTGCCTGCGCAATATGATCGATCTTTTCTGCTACTGGGAGTTCATTTCCTTGCATGGTGCTTGGGAGTTTCTAAAAAATTTCTCCCACTCTTCGTTCCAGTGCATTCTTGCGTTCTTTCTACTCCCGAGTTTCAGGCTTGGCATGCTCACAAACCTTTTCTAGTGCCTCCTGCTTCTTTGTTTCTTGCTATAGCTCGACTAAGTTTTTGTGTGCCCGAGACTGTACCTCCGGGTCAATGCTAACCTGTAGTTTGTGTAGTGCCCTGGATGGAATCCTCGTCAAGACCAATTGTATGTGGTATAAGTCCTTCAGTGGTGTCTGTCCTACAATTTCGTCCATATGTAGCATGCTAGGGCTTATGTAGATCATTGCGTTTGTGTGTGGTATTGAGTGGACTGGGTCTCGTTCTTATACCTCCACTCTTTCTTTGGTCTATAGTATCGATGGCTCTATGCCTCTCCTTCTACTTGCTATCTGGGATTCCCCAAGTTTCTTGAGGAACTGTCCCATTTCTGCCAGTTCTTTTTGCAGTTTATCCCTGTGATGTGCTGTGTGATCAAAATCTTCTACTAGGAAATACTGGACCATTCTGGCGATCATTTCCCCATCGTCCTCTGTGATCGTATAGTCTGGAAATACTCATTGCGCCTTTGATTTCTTGTGCATGCCTCCTGCCTGCGCGGTTGGTCTCTTAGTTCCCCTTGGTTCCTATGTGATGGGATTTGGGGCGGTATCTCGCGCTCCCTCAGCCTGTTTATGCTATCTGTTGGTCAACTTTTTAGTCTCTTTCTTTCCCTTCTGGGTCCCTATCTTCTTTGACTCGTCATCTTCCCGAGTCGGCTTACTTGGGCCCATTCTTGGTTTCTTGGGCACTGGGATTTGCGGAGGCTGTGTTTCCTCTTGCATAGCCTCTCCTTCTACTGTTTGTTCTGGCACTTCCCGGGGAATGGATCATATCCTCCATCCGTGAGGCCATTCACTGATTATCATATCGATATCACCCTCTATGCTATAGTAGTGCATATGTAGCTACTGTTTATATGGATCATGCTTTGGTTGTATCCACATCGCTTGTTGTGTAGCCCAGAAATTGGCAATGTCCCCATATCATGTGACAACCTCTGGTGTTATTCTCCATGATTGAATGATATATTCCTGTATGTACCATAGGTATGCTTCAAATATGTTTCCATTCTCCCTCTTATGCCTGGCCCGTGGGCCGGACCTCAGTGAAAGATATCTTGCTCCCGCTGGTTGTGGCCTAGTACAAAATATTATGTACTCTGGTTCTCGCCATCCCATGAAGGATATTAGCTTGATCAGCCATGAGTAGTGGAATTCGATACCTAGGTCCTATGCATCCTTTCAATCCACTTGAAACAAGTTCGATAGATATGGCGCCCAGCTCATGAAGGTGCCTTCTGCGCACTGGGATGCAACTGCGATGACTCCTACTGGTACTTCGTCTTTGCAGAATTTTCTTAGAAATTTGTAGGCTAAGATATTTGCACCCAATTGTGTAGCTACATTGTTGATCCATTTGATTATAATTCCTCTTGTTCCCCTGGCGGTACTGTATTTCTTCTTCATTTCTTCTGCCAATGTTTTCTCCTTGGATTTATCGTCCAAAATCAACGTGGGATCCATACCCCGGATGGGTAGTCCTATTATCTACGCGATAAGTGATCCAAATGGATATCAGTGGCCACCAACCTTTTCCAACTGGCTCAAAAACAATTTCTGTCAATTTTGGCAATTTACTATTTTTAGCAGTTTTCACTTTCGGGGCCATTTTGAGAGCCTAAATGAAGGTTTTTTTGGGATAGAGCTTCTAAATGATAGCTTATGACATTATTGAGGACCAAAAATGAATATCCTTGATGATACCTTTCCAACGGGCTATCATACGCCTAAAACAAATATCGTATGCAAAATTTACGACACCGAGAAGTTAATGTGCTAACTTACCCAAACGGGGCCCACATGACTTTTGGCGCTTCATCTCCTAGGGTTAGGTTTTTGGATGTCTAGGGTTTTTGTCATTCTTGTTTATTGTAAAAGTCCTTGAGATCCTCATTGTAATGATATTCTTTCGAATGAGCACAACCGTCACATCTCTTCTCAGAGATAAGCCGCCACCATTCCAGCAAGCTTGTTTTCGCTGCATTTTACAGTTTCAACTTATTTTATTAATGAATAGAAAACCAGTTTTACTGTATCTCTGTTATTTTGTGTTAAAAATCTGTTAATAATCTGTATTCATTTTGTTCTGCTCATAAAATTTGGATCATTGGTATCAGAGTGGTCTTCTCCTTGTCGTCTTAATGCATGTCCCCAACGAGGTCAGAGTACAAAGCGTTGGGTCTTGAGCTTGTTTCTCTTGAGGACAAAATCTCTTGCATGCCCAAGCTACTTGTCATGGCAGGAGAAAATAAAGATGACAGGACAGGAGATGCTTTCAAACTGTTGATTGAGGAATCCCTCACACAATAGAGGAACGAGATGATGGATAGTTTCGCACAAATCCTTCGGCGACTACCAACAAGTGAGGCATCTTCTTCAAGCGGAGGCACCACCCCCCTCAAGGTACAAATAAACTTCGATATTCCTATATTTGAAGGTCAGATAGACGCAGATGATGTAGACAAGTGGTTGAATCTGCTAGAAGGGTATTTTTCTGTCCATAACTTCTCAAATAGAGAAAATATTACTTTTTTGCTCCTCAAAGCTGTCCCCCATGTCAAAGATTGGTGGGAAACATTCTGTGAGCAAAAGGAAACAAAGGAACCCTCATTATTTACAATCACAACCACCTGAGATTCCTTCAAGGATTCTATTAATGAAAAACACTACCCTGTCATAAGTTATGATGACTTATATACCAAATGGACCACACTGCGACAAGAAAGAGACCAAGCAGTGCCAGATTTCACAAATATCTTCCATACCTTGCACACCAAGCTGGGTATCAAGTATTCAGAGCGACATATTGTGCTCAAGTATTGTGGTGCTCTGCATAGATACATACCGACTGAAATGGAATTTGTAGACATTTCATCCTTGGGCGCGACCTACTGATATGCTGTCAAAATCGAGCAGAAGCTCAAACAAAAGACGCGTCAGTTTGGGCCTGGGAACCCCTCACAACAAAAGATAGGAAAGGGCAGCCCCAACCCATAGAAAAAAGGACAGAGAAAATATGGACAGTATTAGGACAACCATTCCAAGATACAAGCAAAGAAGGACACTAGAAAGATAAAGAAAGATACCGGGAAGTGGTGTGACTTCCATAAGAGCCCTTGGCATAACACTGCTGATTGTCTCTCAATGCAGTCGTTGGTGGAAAAAGTGAAAGCATCTGAATCAGATGTGGATTCAGTCTCTGAGCTAGAACCAGAAAGGGGAAGATAGATCATTGACATGGAACCTAGTGCCACCTTTTCTACCACCAAGCTCCAACCTGGTGAACCAGATGAGCCAGAAGAAGGAGAGCGCCTCTTCCATTCACAAATGTGGGTAAAAGGCACCCCACTGCACTTCATCGTTGATAGCGGTAGCCAAAAGAACCTCATCTCTACAGAGGTTTTCAAGCGGTTGGCCTTGCCCATAATGCCTCACTCAAAACCCTACACCATTGGATGTCTCCACTAAGGAAGCGATCTCCGCGTTAGCCAACAGTGTCGACTGTCATACGACATCAAGCCCTTCAAAGATGAGGTATTGTGCGATGTTTCTTCTCTCAAAGTTTTTGATGTTCTTTTGGGACAACATTATTTATGGAAATGTCATGATGTATATGAATCTAGGCCTCGTAGTGTTATTATTACTTTGAACAGGAAATTGTACAGGATACCTGAGGCAGTCCCACCTAGTGCTATTTCCTTGATATTTGCTAAGCAATGTAGGAAGTTCATCTCTCAAATGGGAAAGTTTGTCTTCTTCATAATTCACTCTCAGAATAAGTGAAAGATCACATCCACATACATGGTATTTGCGACCGAACTCTCCACACAACATAAGCAAGTAGATAAAGTTGTGGAAGAATACTCAGATATCTTCTCCTCACCTACTGGGGTACCTCTGCACTGCCAGGTCAAGCACCCCATCGATCTGACGCCTGGTGCACCACTGTCCAATAGGCCAGTATATTGTCGCTCTCTATTAGAGAATGAGGAGATCAAGTGATAAATCCAAGAACATCTCCACAAAGGGCACATCTGTCCCAACTCATCACCTTGCAGGAGCCCAATCGTGCTGGTACAGAAGAAAGATGGAACCTAGCGAATATGTATTGATTAGCGGGCTCTGAATAAAATCATAGTGAGAAACCGGTACCCGATTCCCCGAATCGACGACCTCCTTGATCAACTCATGGGGGATAAATACTTTAGTAAGATTGATCTGAAGTCTGGCTACCACCAGGGCCCGATAGAACAGACAGATGTATGGAAGACCACCTTCAAGTCAAATTAAGGCCTTTTTGAATGGTTAGTCATGCCGTTTGGTTTGAAAAATTCCCCAGCCACTTTCATGAGGATGATTGACGATATCCTCCGACCATTCATCAATAATTTTGTAGTGGTGTAACTGGATGACATTCTAATTTACAACAAGACTTGGGCCGAGCACTTGCAACATATTCAACAGGTTTTGCACACCCTGTGACAACACAAGCTATACGCCAACTTGGAAAAATGCTCCTTCGGCATGGACAGGGTCCATTACTTGGGCTACATAATTGATCAGCATGGTGTACATGTGGATCCAGCCAAGTTCCAAGTCATCCTGACTGGCTAGCCCTGACCACACTCACTGAGCTTCAGAGCTTCTTGGGCCTTGCCAATTTCTACCATAGGTTTGTGTTGGGATTTTCCCATATTGCATGGGCCCTCAGCCAAATCACCAGGGGTGGTGGTAAGGAAAAGTTTACGTGGGGCCGGTCCCAACAACAAGCGTTCGATGATTTGAAGCAACGCTTATGCTCATCCCCAGTACTTTTACTACCAGAACTGCAACATCCCTTTGAGATCGAGACATATGCTTCAGACTATGCTGTGGGCACTATTCTCACTCAGCACGGCCACCCCGTGGCCTATCATAGTGAGACACTATCCGATGATGTCCATAAGTACCCTACTTACGGAAAAGAAATGTACTCCATTGTGAAATCCTTCCACTAGTGGAGACATTACATTCTTGGGAATGAGACAATAATCCACACTGATCATAAGCCACTGCAGTTTATGCAGACACAAGGAAAATTGCAGAATGACTGCCATCAAAAGTGGTCCACATACTTGCAACAATTCCACCTCAACATCAAGTATAAAACAGGAAGCACCAATCCCGTCGTCGATTACCTCACAAACCACCAGTCGCGGCACTCACCACGGTGCTAGACTCTTGCATCCATGAGACCTCTGGATGGCCCCAACTCTATGAGACAGACCCGAACTTCTCCACCACCTACCAAATGTTGGGTGCAAACATAGTTGTCGATAATTTCTATCTTCAGGATGGGTTGCTATGTCGTCTGGGCCATATTTGTGTTCCATCAAGTGAGCGAGCGAAGATGATATAGGAATCCCACTACATTTAGGTGGTAGGACACTTCAGCATCGAAAATAAAGTAGTGATGCTACAGAAACATTTCTACTGGCCAAAACGCTGACAGGAGGTCAACAAGTATATCAGATCCTGCACTGCCTGCACTATTGCCAAACCAACCACTAAGAAATAGGGCATGTACACCCCTCTTCCTATTCCTGACAGGCCATGGTAATCCATCTCAATGGAATACATGTCGGGTCTCCCATCCACCAAGCGGGGAAATGACCGTGATTTTGTGGTTGTTGATCGCTTTTCTAAGATGGCGATTCTGGTTGCCTGCAAGAAGAGCATCACAGTAGAGGCCATCGCCAAGCTCTTCTTTGAATGGGTCTGGGTACATTTTGGACTCCCACAAACCATTATCTCAGATAGGGACAATATGTTTCTTAGCACATTCTGGTCGAGCCTCTGGTCACTGCTGGACACCAAGCTAACCAAATCCACGACCTTCCACCTCCAGAAAGATGGCCAAACTGAGGTCGTAAATTGAATGGTTGTGAAAATCCTTTGCATGTATAATTCAAATCACCCTCGCACATGGGATGAGAGACTTCCCTATGTGAAACATAGCTAAAACCGATCCCTTCATAGCTCAACCGGCCATAGCCCCTTTCAGGTGGGGTTGGGATTGAAACCATTGGGTCCCATAGATGTTGCACTTACCCTTGCGGTCACCTCGACCGACTCATCTCCTGTTCCAACTGAAGCTGACAAAGCCACCTGGTTCATTGAGTGGATCTGACACATCCACCAACAGGTTCAGGATATCCTAGAGAATTCCAATGACAAGTACAAACAACACCATGATCAACATCAGGTGCCACATAAGTTTCAGGTGGGAGACAAAGTTTGGTTTCACTTGCAAAAACAATGCCTTACAGGACCCCATCGGAAGCTTCGCCCACTCCGTTATGGTACATACACCATCACCAAGGCCATGGAGGATAATTCTTTTGATCTGAAATCGGATTTAGAAGCCTGACAGGGCTTGAAAAATGCTGAAAAATGAAAGTGCTCAGAATCCGACAAAACCTATGCCATTGCGTCTGTCTCGTCTTCCTAATTCTGGTGGTATATTTACTTTTTCAAATGGAGTCCGTATGGAGAAGATATCACATTCTGTCCGAAAAGTCAAACAGGTAAAAAAATTGCTGACTGTGCAGTCCGTACAGTCTGTACGGACGCTGATGTGGCATGTCCGTACAGGCGACACGTGGAAGATCTATAGAGGTGACACGTGGTGGCTCCAGGGAGTGACACGTGGCAGGCAGATTTGGACTTTTGGGCGTACAGTTGGGCCAATCCCAAGGTGACACGTGCCACCATTGATAGGGTGACACGTCGCATGGGTGACGTTAGCAGGATGATGTGGCAAGATGACTGGACATTACGGTGAGTGACGTGGCAAGGTGACTGGATGGTACGGAAGCTGACGCGATGAATTAATGTGGCAGTACGGCTCTGGCACGTGGACCAATAGGCGATTGACACGTGGCATGTATTGATTGGTTTTTAAGGTGCCACGTGGCCCAGTCATGGGCTGCCACGTGGCACCCCGTAATTGGCTGTCATTTTTTGGTGTAAAAGTTATGGTTTGGACCGGATTTGAACCAGTGACCTCCTCCACCGACAAAGTCTTAACAAAGTTCCCACGACCACTATGCCATGCATTGGAGCTTGTTATGTAAACGGGCGAAAATGTATATAAGTTTATGTTATATGGTGTATAGTGGGGGGGTCGGGTCGGGGCTTAGCCCCAACCCGAGGTTTTATTGTGATAATATATGACCATGCTATATAATTTGTGCACGGGGTTTTTGCATTGGACTGTTATATATATATCGCGGGGGGTTTAAAATGTAACTCGTGGTCCTATATACATACCATGCGACCAGGTGCTGAGTGCAGAGGGGGCTAGTGCTTGGCCACATGGAGCTGCAGATGACCCTGCCAAGAGGGGCGCGTGCCAAGGTTCGAGGGCTAGGCCCGACTTATAGTTATAAAGTGGGTTATTTAACCAATTTTTGGGTTTGATTATTGTTTAACTCATTTTTAATGTAATTAATCCATTTTTGGGAGTTATTGGGTAGTTTTGGAGCCTAACTT
>SNQJ01S0019956.1:75099-99448 GCA_010110895.2 Picea sitchensis
CAACTTCATTGTATTTTGCTTCCATTAGTGTAATCATTTTAGTTCATAGACAAAGAGAAAGCCGGGTGGCCTATCTCGATCTTGTTGACTGGTCAGTAACCTTTTGGGGACCAAAAGGTCTTATTGTGGGGAGGTGTGATCCGAAATCGGATTCAGAAGCCTGATAGGGCTTGAAAAATGCTCAAAAATGAAAGTGCTCAGAATCCGACGAAACCTGTGACATTGCGTCCGTCTCGTCTTCTTGATTCTGGTGGTATATTTACTTTGTCAAACAGAGTCCGTATGGAGAAGATATCGCATTCTGTCCGAAAAGTCAAAGAGGCAAAAAAAATGCTGACTGTGCAGTCCGTACAGTCTGTACGGACGCTGACATGGCATGTCCGTATGCTGACGTGGCATGTTTGTACAGGTGACACATGGCAAGTCCGTACAGGTGACATGTGGCGGCTCCAGGGAGTGACACGTGGCAGGCAGATTTGGACTTTTGGGCGTACAGTTGGGCCAATCCCAAGGTGACACGTGTCACCACTGAAAGGGTGACACGTGGCATGGGTGACGTCAGTAGGATGATGTGGCAAGATGACTGGACAGTACGGTGAGTGACGTGACAAGGTGACTGGATGGTACGGAAGCTGCCGCAGCGAATTGATGTGCCAGTATTGCTCTGGCACGTGGACCAATAGGCGATTGACACGTGGCATGTATTGATTGGTTTTTAAGGTGCCACGTGGCCCAGTCGTGGGCTGCCACATGGCATCCCGTAATTGGTTGTTGGTTTTTGGTGTAAAAGTTATGGTTTGGACCGGATTCGAACCAGTGACCTCCTCCACTGACAAAGTCTTAACAAAGTTTCCGCGACCACTACGCCATGCATTGGAGCTTGTTATGTAAACGGTCGAAAATGTATATAAGTTTATGTTATATGGTGTATAGTGGGGGGTCGGGTCGGGGCTTAGCCCCGACCCGAGGTTTTATTGTGATAACATATGACCATGCTATATAATGTGTGTGTGGGGTTATTGCAATGGACCGTTATATATATAGCGTGGGGGGTTTAAAATGTAACCCGTGGTCCTATATACATACCATGCGACCAGGTGTCGAGTGCAGAGGGGGCTAGCACATAGCCCAAGGGCTAGCGCTCGGCCACATGGAGATGAATATGACCCTGCCAAGAGGGGCGCACGCCAAGGTTCGGGGGCTAGGCCCGACTTATAGTTATAAAGTGGGTTATTTAACCAATTTTTGGGTTTGATTATTGTTTAACTCATTTTTAATGTAATTAATCCATTTTTGGGAGTTATTGGGTGGTTTTGGAGCCTAACTTCTTGGAGGAAGTTGGAGCAAATACCTTCCCAAATATATAACCAAGGCCTGTTTGAGGCCAAGGGACAACTTTGAGGTCATTCAGAGTAGAATAATGCTGAGGAGAAGCCAAGCCAAAGCCATTTTGAGGCAGAGAAGCTTTTGAGGAGGAGACGTTGTCGGACCATTTCTGGGAGCTCCGAACGTCCGTTTTGCGTGCTATTTTCTTTGCATGGTTCTAGAGATCTGGAAGACCATGACCAGATCATTCTTGTAGCCATTTGGAATTGCAACAATGTAATTTTGAGCTTTTGAGCAGAAATAAAGAAGCCTCCCCCACAGAGAAAAGGCCCAGAGACGTAGGCAAAGTTGTGCCGAACTCCATTATCAATTTGCGTGTTATGGTTTGCTGTCTTTTATTGCATTTCAGATCTGCACATATGTATATGGATGTTATAATTCCTCTTCTTTCCTCATTCTTTCACTAAGTTTCTCAAATGGTTCATTAATGCATGCAAAATTAAAACTCAACCATAAGTCATTAAAAAAATCCTGACGGATCATCTTTTGAGCTCAACATTCCTCCTTTCCTTGTCCTGCACCCAATTTTCAATGTGGATCTCCTTCGCCCTTATTTCCCACCATTATTGGACACCTCAGACGTAGAAAAAAAAATGACACCAACAGAGTTCAACCCTGAATGCATCCAACAGTAATCCAGTGAATAGATTTTGAACACACAGATCAAGGGAAATCGATAGCAAAGGATCCAACTTTATCGAGTCATCAAAGCAGGGCAGCTCCTACACCAAGGCAAGTGGCTCACCCGGGGCCAAATTCAACAGAAATTTCCTCATATTATGGGTGAACTCAATGAAATGGACACCATTTCTTCTTAAGGAGGGAGGATTGATACAGATGGATATCGATGGCCACCCACCTTTTCCAACTGGCTCAAAACAGTTTTCTGACAATTTTGGCAATTTACTATTTTTAGCAGTTTTTACTTCTGGGGCCATTTTGAGGGCCTAAATGAAGGTTTTTGGGATCGATATTCTCAATTAAATCCTATGACATGATTGAGGCCCTAAAATGAATATCCTCGATGATACCTTTCCAATGGGATATCATACGCCTAAAACAGAGATCATATGCAAAAGTTACGACCTCCGTAAGTTAATGTACTAACTTACCCAAATGGGGTCCACATGACTTTTGGCGCTTCATCTCCTAGGGTTAGGTTTTTGGATGTCTAGGGTTTTTTTCATTCCTTTTTATTGTAAAATTCCTTGAGAGCCTCATTGTAATGATCTTCTTGCGAATGAGTGCAACCGTCACATCTCTTCTCAGAGATAAGCCGCCACCATTCCAACACGCTTGTTTCCGCTGCATTTTACAGTTTCAACTTGTTTTATTAATGAATAGTAAACCAATTTTATTGTATCTCTATTATTTTATGTTAAGAATCTGTATTCATTTTTTTCTGCTCATAAAATCCGGATCAATAAGCTCAAAAATTATGGGGACGAGTTTGTCCAACCATATATCCCCTCCATGCGTGACTGCTAACAACTGCTTGACGCATGATGTCACATACTAGCCTCTACCAAAATGTGGTAGCTTCAACAGATTTAGAATTCCTGTTCTGTCCTATCCAGCTTCTCACTGATGTGGTTGGCAGATCATTTCTCTGAGTTGGTTTACGACTCTGTTCTGCATAAATACTTGCGGTGTTAGTTCTGGGTATTTTCTTTCGTTTGATACGTCGTGGTCGAATACTTGAGCTTCCCGATGTGACCTAGTAGCTGTGGGTCTACCCGTACTCCATCTGGTATGCATGGTATCACAATCTCTGTGACCAGTTTCTTGCAAGGTGAGCTCGGTATCTAAGTTCCAGCAGCTTCTGAATACTCCCCCGTAAGCCATTCTGGCGAAGCCAAAGAAGTTCATGCGATCTGATCTGTTGGTTGACCTAGGTTGGATGCTTGTGACTTGTCTAGCTGCATCTCTGCTCCCAGATTTTATGTTGTTCCGTTAACTTCCACGATTGCTTCAGTGCTTTCAAGTTGCACTTCCCATTGGATTTTTGCTTCCTCGTTCTGAGGTTCCTATGCCACTGCTGGTGTATCCTCTGTCGTAGCCTCTATTTGTCGTTGTTGAATCTCTTCCACAATGAGCGTAGGGTTTACTGCTATTCTCTCTGGGGATGGGATTTCATTGATATCAACAATCTTCGGTTGTTGCTGTTCATCTCCTTCCAGATGTCCTTGTGACCGAGTTTGAACCCTGGTTGCTCTGGTTGTCTGGCTTGCGTCTGTTGGCTTCGGTGGTGCCATAGTGGTAACTTTCAAACGTTTGTTGGGTTTGAATGGCTTCGATGGGCTTTGCGATCTTTCTCTATTTGTTCTAGATTTTATTTCTTTCTCTCTCTTCTCCTTTTATAGATAGAACAATTTTTCCCAGGCTCACGTGTTGTATGGGCTCGTCCTGAAGCTTTTCGAATACGCTTCCTCCATTGTGTGATTAATGCACCATAATTGTGGGTTCAATGCATCTGCGGTGGTTTTGTACTTGCCATTACGTCGAATTTTCCATTTCCAGTTGGCACGTTTAATGTGATGTCCCATCAGTCCTTGTCATGTTTTAATTCCGCCTTGTGCTGTCGTGTTAGCCTTCTTTCTATGAATTTCCTTTTCCCTCTTGTTTCCCTTTTTATATGACCATTGTTCTCACCTTTTTTACGTTTGTGTTTCTAGTTTTATGTGGATTTTTCTTCCACTGGCGCCTTGCGAGCTCTTTTGTTTTGTTTTCTTTTTTGTTCTTTTTCTGTTTTTTTTTTACTGCACAGTGGGTGGTCGACTGTCCTTGTACAACTTCATTCAGCTCCCATTGATCATTCCCCTGAGTTCTGCGCCTGCTAAATCACTTAGTTGTACAACTTCTATGTCTGTGACATATTTCACCTTGTATGGTCCTAGCCAATGCATTCTCAGCTTCCCTCGGTGCTGAAATGATTTTTTGTCGTACAGGAATACTAAATCTCCCTCCTTAAACGTTTTCTTCTTGATGTGTCGGTCATGCCAATCTTTGTCTCTTACTTTCTGTACTTGTTGATGGAATCCTGCCAAGATTTGGTCTTCCTCCCTGGTCAGTAGCTGGTTCAGTCTCTCCTATACTGCGCCTCGTTCTGTCATTTGTGTGATCACTGCTACGCGCAAGCTTGGTACTAAACATTCTAGCGACACTACTACTTCTTGGCCATAAACTAGTTTAAATGGTGTGTGCCCTGTCAATTTTTTGCATGTAGTCCTATATTCCCATAATACTGCTGGTACTTTGAGTTCCCAATTGTCTATGTTGACCTTGCAGATCTTTGTCAGTGCGTTCTCTAGAATTTTGTTGAAGGCTTCTACGGTGCCATTTTCCTGTGGGTGACATGGTGTGCTCTTCTGGTGATGGACTTCAAACTCTTCAGTCATTGAATGGATGGTGTTGTTTATAAAGTATGTGCCTTGGTCGCTCATAAAAAATCTTGGGCATCCAAATCAAGTGATTACTTGTTCAAACAAGAAGTGTGCCACTGTCTCTGCGTTGCAATCCTTTACTGGTGCGACTTCTTCCCATCTTGTTAGGTATTCTGTCATGGTGATAATGTATCTTTCCCCTGTCCTTTTAGTTGGTGGGTTGATTGGTCCCATGAAGTCTATTGCCCATTTATTGAATGCCTGTAATGTTACTTATGGTCGTAGTGGCATCTCGTCCCTTTTGTTGGGTTTGCCTACTCTTTGAAAAACATCGTATCTATGGCAGTATTCTTTCGAGTCTCTGTGAATCATTGGCCACCATAGCTTGCGCATAATAACTTATGCATGGTATGTTTTCCTGCATAATGCCCTCTTGCTATTTCCTCATGGGGTTCTGCTAAAATTATTGGTCTTCCGTGCTGCAGCACGTATCTTCACAAGATGCTATCTACGCCCATCTTGTATAGATGTACTGCGATCAATTGATAGTCGATTGTGTGGACTACTAAGTTCTTCTTCTGCGCAGTGGCATATTCTAGCGGTGCAATACCTATGCTCAAATACTATATGATCTTTATGAAATAGTCATAAAAAATTTAAACCGAGAACAACTGTGAATCCATAAAGTTGTTTTCTAAGTTCATAGGATCTTTTCCATTCATGACCCTTGACAGGTGGTCAGGTCCTGCACTCATTTTTCCTAGTTTAACTATTACTTCAAATTCAAAATTTTCAAATAGTAGTAACCATCGACAGATTCTCCCCCCCAACACTGGCTTGTTGACTAGGTATTTCAGGGCTGAATGATCTGTTAACATCTTAAAGTGTTTTCCTAGTAAGTAGTGCCTGAATTTCTGTAGTGCATAGACCATGGCTAGGCCTTCTCTTTCTGTCGTGTTATAGTTCAGTTCTGAGTCTGATAACTTTCTGCTCACAAATGCTATTGGGTGATCCAAGTCTCCCGCTCCTGGATATGCTAATATAGCTCTGAGTTCTATCGCTGATGCATCTACATGCACATGAAATGTCTTTGCCCAATTGGGGAATACTAGTATCAGTACGGTGACCATATTTTCCTTCAAGGTATCCAGGTTGTGTTGGAATTTGTCGTTCCATTGATACTTTGTATCCTTTCTTAACAAATTTTCCATGGGTGTCTTGATCTGCACATATCCTTTGATAAACTTCTTGTAATAACCTGTGTGTCCCAACATCGCTCTTAGCTGACAGACTGTTTTTGGTGCTGGTAAATTAACTATGACTGGGATCTTTGCCAGATCCCCTAACAAGACTTTTTTGCATACTATATGGCCTAATAGTATCCCAAACAATGTTTTTAATATACATTTCTTTATGTTTAGTGATATCTTATACTATCTGCATTGTTCTAGCATCAGGCGTAAAACTTTCACATGGTTTTTCAACAGACTATAAACTGTCCAGTCATCCATATATACTTCGAGAAACTGATGGAAAAATTCTTTAAATGCTGCGATAATCACTTTGGAGAATATTGCTGGTGCATTCTTCAGTCCAAACGACATGATTGTGTATTGGTAGGATCCCCATTTCGTCACAAATGTAGTCTTGTATCTATCCTCCTGCGCTATATTAATCTGATGGTATCCAAAGAATCCGTCCGTGAATGGGTAGGCTTCATGTCCTCCTATGTTCTCTAGTAATTCATCTGTGAATGGTGTAGGGAATGGGTCATGTAGGCATGCATCGTTCAACTTCCTCAAGTCAATGTAAATCCTAATCCCTCATCCTTGTTTCTTGTCCTGTACTACCATCAGACTTATCCATTTTGACTCCTCAACTGGTTCTATGATGTTGGCTTCAATCATCCTGTCGATCTCCTCTTTGACCTTCTATTTGTATATGGGGTTCAATATATATGGTCATTGTCTAATAGGTCTCGCTTCGAGTCCGAGTGGTATCTTCATTTTTCCTATCTCTTTGACTATACCCTTCATTTCTGTAAAGGTTGTAGGGAACAAGTCGTTGTATTCGCGAAACAACTCTGTGATGCTTTCTACTGTTTGCTCATCCTAGTAATCTCCAATACTAGCCATTTTGGGATTCTCAACTGTCCCAATATTGACTTTCTTTACCCTGATCTACACAGAAATAAGTTCTGATTCTATAGGTGGCCCCTCCACTTCCCTTTCACATTCTGCTTCCTCAATCTGAATATCACACAGATTGTCTTCGTCTGATGCTTCTTCCTATATGTGGTAACAGAAGAGTAGTTCCTTGATTGTCTGTTTGTTCTGTTGTTGTTCTTATGTGATGAGCTTGACTTCGGGTTTCGTGATTCATATGACTCCTCTGATTCACTTCAGGGTTGCATCTATGTTGGGGTTCTCATGTTCGAATGAGAAAGTGAGTGAAAAGTTCTGTTGTAGGGTCATGTAGGTCGCAGTTCCCTTGCACAATTCCTGGTCTGTATACCAATTTGCTCGTATGCTTTCTAGAGTGTGTATGAAATGATGGGGCCATTCCTCTGGGGGTGTCAGTTTTTGTAGCATTGTGCACTTCCCCCAATGTTCTTCTGGTGTCCCTTGTCCATCATACCTATGTTGTTTGTTCTTTTTTTGTTCTGCATCGAACCTTATGCACAGTAACCTCTTACATTGGTATCAATCTGTGATCGTCCCCTTGTGTGTGCCCCACCATATTGCGGGTGTGGCCTTTAGTGCTAAGTTGAGTGCTAACAGTCTCTGATTCTCTCCCACTTTGTCTTCATATTGTGTCAAGAATGTTTCCAAGTCATTTACTCCGTGGAAACTAGATGGTTCTTTGACTTCGGTGCCTACCCATCTTATTGCACGATCTATTCTTTCACATCTTCTTGTGGATACTTCGTGTAACTTCTGCTGCCAGTTTTCCAAACCGGTGTTTGAATCTGTTGCACATGAAGTAATGCTCCACCAATTGAGTACCCCATATGTAGTTGGATTGACATAGTCCTCCTTGCACACATTTGTTCTATACAACTAGCTGATTTTCTCCAAGTCCAAGAAATTGGGTTCTACGAACCTCTCCCCTTCTAAGGGATCAAGTGGTGCTATGACCCTATATTCTCTGGATTCAAATGTCATTTTCCTGGTCTTCAAGTTGATTATGGCCTAGTTTTCAAATTCCCAATCCAGAACAAGTAATGTTGGGTAAGGTGTGGTACCATCTAATATTTAAATGACTTCAAAATCTTCTTTAGTTCGCACACCATCAAGATCTACTGTTACTCCTTTCAGTCTACCTATTGGTAGGAACCTATGCTCATTTGCTAGTTTCAATTGGAGATTTGAGTATCCCAGTGTTGGCTCTCCCACGCATTGCCATGTCTTCTTTGGTAATACATTCACCTTTGATCCTAGGTCTAATATAATGTCTCCCATGTTGAAATCCTCGATGATAGCATTTAGTCTAAATTCCCTACTTGTTCTTCTTCTTGTGTGTAGGTGGTTGATAGTCTTTGGTTCTAGTTTTTCTTCTGTCACACTGCTACATTTCTCTAATATGTTTTGCAATATTTTCACAGACAAAGGATCACTTAATACTTTAACACATGATTGCAAAATGCCTTTGATTGTACTTACTTGTCCCATGGGTTGCATTCCATTGGTATGGTCCAGTGATGGCGACATCTCGTATTCTGGGACTTCCTTGCTTTGTTGTGCAGTTGACGCTATGTCCTCCTTCTGGAATTCTTGTCAGGCTTCTTGAAATATCTCTTTTTCCTTTTGCGTGTCAAACTACTTCTTAGGGTCAGTATTCTTATTTACCCATTGGTTTTGTGCTGGTTCCTGTCAAGCTACGTCATTTCCTGTTTTCGTTCCTCCCCGAGTTACGATGTTGATATTACGTCCGTCATCCCTTGCTTCGGTTGAAATCCATTGAACGTTCTGGTTGTTCTAGTTCCTCTTTTCTTGAATCTTTACTAGTAGTGTCGAAAATTCTTTTGTATCGTGGTCCGAAGCGCGATAATACATACAAGTCGCTGGTGGAAGTGGACATTCCCGTGCATAATGTCTTGGTTGCTGAGAATTTTGACATGTGACTGGTCCTCTACCACATCTGAAACCTCCTCTGGCTCGTCCTCCACCTCTGTAGCCTGTTTGATCACCTCTCAGCATGTTATATTATGGTGTCTGATTATACTGCGTAGTATTATACAGGGGATGTGTTGGGTTGTACTACGGTTGCGCGTTGTTGTAGGGTTTCTACGTAGTATTATACTACTTATGTGCAGTGTTGTATGGAGCTGGGACTTGACTGAATTGTGGGACTACTTGCCCATTCATCATTTCAACCTGTACCCTATATGCATCTGATTACCTTTCTCGCATCAGCTCCATAGTTCTGCAGTCTTTGTCATTGTGGCCCACTGACTTGCAAAAGGTGAAATATGAACTCTTTGGAACTGTCTGGTACTTATGCATCATTGTGTAGTGATAAAGATCGTGTCTTGGTTTCTTACAGATTTTGCACCATAGTCCTCCCTGAGGTAACGGATTTGACATGCCTTTTTCCATATACTGCGTGAATGTCGGACATTCGTTCTTGTGGTGTCCTTTTGTCCGGCACGTGGTGCACCAAACGAATTCTCATTTGTCCTTGTTATTATTCTGGTTCAATTGAAATGTAAGATCCTTCAGATCCTCCTTCAGTTCTTTGATCGTTGGGTCTGTCTGCTAGTACTGGTTCTCTTCCAGTTGTAATGATGCCTGCAAATCCTTTGATTGCGTCTGCAATTTCTATTTTTGTAAGGGGTATTTCAAGTGTGGTAGTAGTGAATTGAAAAATAAGTGTCTATGCTTCATATCATTCATGATATACTTCAAATTTCCATTCAATCGCTTGAATCTCTGGTCGATGTCCCATACCGACTCTCCTGGTTTCTGTCTTATTTCGATCATTTCATTCATGTACTGATCCTCTGAGCTCAACTTCTAGAATTCATTAATCAATAACTTCTTAATGTCTGGCAGTGTCCTTGTCATCCCTGGGGCACTATTTGTATCTAGACTCATGTACCAGTCTAGTGCGTGGTATCTTAGAGTAATAGCTAGCTGCGCAATTTTGGTGTCTTTGTTAGTGATCTATTCTGCTTCCCAGATCTTTGCACAAATGAATAAGTGCTTCTCATGATCTTTGGTTGTGTCTCCTCTAAACTCTGGTAACCAGATGGTGGGATCATGTCCTACCATTCTGAATGTTGAACCACTACCTCCTCCACGCGGTGTAGATACCTGACTATTGCTGCTTGAATTGGTTCCTCCAGTTGTTGTTCCTTGTGTAGATGTACTTCCTACTGTCGAACTTTGGTTGTCTAACTGGTGGTGTTCTCTTTGGTGTATTATTCACACATGGGTTTATGGGTTCCACACTGACATTAATATGGATAGGATGGCTTCCTTCTCCTCCTGTTCTTGGACCACTCATTTTCCTCTCATATGTTGTGCGCAAGATTTCCTCAATCTTCTCCACAGCCTGGAGATCCTCTACCTCTTCCTCGTCACTCGCCAAGACTTCCCTTGCAGCTATAGCTCTCTTCTTGGTATTCAACTTGTATTGGTAGTGTTCTCCTCTACGCGTCTTTCCAGTTGTCTCCAAGATCCACCAGATTTGGTCGTCATCCGTCATGATTGTGTCCAAGGGTTCCTCCTTCTTTCCCTTATCCTTGCCTCCTTCCATTTCTCCTCTCACTGTCAGTACTTCTCCCCTTCCCCCATGCACACAGGGAAGTTTAGTTTTCTGATTCCATTATCATTACACCTTTGTTATATAAAAATATCTTAATACAAGTATACAGAGAGAGAATGTACCTTCCTCGAGGTCCAC
The DNA here is from genome assembly GCA_010110895.2 of Picea sitchensis. NCBI lineage: Eukaryota > Viridiplantae > Streptophyta > Pinopsida > Pinales > Pinaceae > Picea > Picea sitchensis. The sequence continues at coordinate 85,776 of SNQJ01S0019956.1, forward strand.
GTAAGAATTATTTCTCTGTTGCGCTGTATGACTTCACTGTGTCCACTACAAACTCTGTGATGAGGCCTGCCACAATACTGTCAAGCCAGAAGTCTACTGCGCTGGTGAACTTGTTATTCACCTGCTGTATTTTTTGAATCTTTACTGGGGTCCAATATAGTTGTCGAATCCAGTTCGTTGTGTGGTTATCCTTCAACCTTAGTGTTGTCACTCGGTACTGAATTTGGGTTGCATGAAAATCAATCCCGAGGCAACCTCAAACCACTTTGGAATGGAAGCTTCCCCCCCCAACCCGAGAGGGATCTCTCGAATAATGTCACAATATGATCTTCAACAAACGTGAAATGGTGGGTAGATTTATGGGTAAATGATAGTTTTGGATTTTAGGGTTTGGGGGTTGGACCAGGGAAACAGTCCATTGGGCATGGAGTCAAGTGAAAACCGAAGAAAGGAGATAATAGCAGTGATCATATAACTTGCGGAAAATGATGCAAAGTAAGTCTATMTTTCAACAATTGATAATCATGATGCGGTAGCAGAAAAAGAAAAGGAGAGGCCATCAMAGTGAAAGCATCTATCAAGGATGAATTTTCACTACAAMTTTAGAGGAAAAAAAATGAAGGCTGATAACTAGATGCAGAGCRCTTATCTTGAACGAATTCTGATCAGTCACCATAGAACGCAACACATATATATCAACTGTGGGTAAGGAGCATATAAAATGAATTCCAAACAAATTTAACACAGCTGAAAGAGGAAGAGATAAACAATAATGATAACAGGGAAAACATACTGAAAGAATCGACCGTGATGAATCTCACAGTCTCAAGGAAATATGTCTTCTGTATTACTCCATTCTAGGCTTACAAAATAACTCAGCATACAAAGGAACCCCTCTTCACAAGAGGTTTTTCCCAGCTCGCCCCCGTGCCCCTCTTCTCTGTTACATCCTTAGTCTTTTAAAAGAAAAATCTAAAATAAAAATATTTTTGTTTAGAGGAATATGAAACGGTTCGTCTTCATGGAATTTTGTGACTGCCAGGTGCATCTGCCAACTCTTTGAACCGTTACTAATCATTTTGACAAGTGGGGTATCTATGATCCCTCCCTGCTACCCTTGGTTAAGCACATGTACGGGAATATTTACCTCCTCGGGTTCCCTGTTGAAATCAATGGCCTTCTATGACGTCACCAGTTCAAGCAAAACTACACCAAAACTGTACACATCACTCTTATCAGTGAGATGATAATTTTTGTAATACTCGGGATCCAAATAACCCAATGTCCCTTGAGCGCATGTGGAGATGTGAGACAATTTTGTCTCTGCAAGACGGGATAGCCCAAAATCTAAAACCTTGGCATTCAGTTTATCGTCCAGTAAAATGTTTGTATACTTGACATCTTTGTGATATATTGGAGGGAAGGCGACGGAATGAAGATAGGCCAAGGCTTCCGCAGTCTGGATAGCAATATTCAAACACATTGTCCAGTCGAGAAAGATCCCCCTAGAGGTCGTGTGGAGATGATCGAATAAAGTTCCGTTAGGAATGTACTCATAGCCTAGGAGGGGTTCCTCTGTATCAACACAACAACCAGCCAATCGAACTAAACTTTTTCGGTTCACCTGAGATAGAATCCGCACCTCGTTCAGAACCTGCTCAATTCCTTTGATATTATCAGATAGAATGGTTGGTAAGCTACTGCTTGCAGTTCTTTCTTCTGAGAAACGCCATAATGCAATAAGGCCAGAGAGATGCCACTACATCCTAACACCTCCCTTGACAAAATAGGGCTGGTAAAGTCTTCGCACATATGTTCAAAAACACGCCTTTGAAGTGTATGATCACTGTGGTCAAACAAAGCGACAAGTGCATCTTAAACAACTAACGGTGCATTTACCAGATCCTCCATCCTCTTATCAATAGTACTTTTTCTTCAGGGTGTATAAGTTGGCTCTCCTTCATCGGTAAACATCTCCAGCTCTGAAAGACTCTGAGCAATGTTGGTACGAAGTTCACTCAATTTGGTTTGCTCTAGTAATTGGCCTGCTTGGATCGCTGCGACTGCCAGATGCCCCGCCAACTTCTTTTAACCATTGTTAATCGCTTTGACAAGTGGCGTATGGATGATTCCTTTGATGCATGGTAGCGTTGATTAAATTCACAATGAAATATAGACGATAATGCTTTCGAATGTGGTACGTTGCAAATCCAAACAGACAGCAACAATATTCTTCCACCGACCAATCAATCGAAGCTTTGATGTAAGATGTGGGTTCGGAGTGTGCATAGTCGTTGTGCTCATCGGAGAAGTGGTCATGTTGTCGGGGCTACCAACAACGACACCAACCAGAATGTTTGGGTAAGATAATCCATGATAGTAGTTTGAATGAACTATCAAGCTCTTTGGTGTACCCTTCCTGCACCTTTGGCATGTCATCACAGATTTGATCCAAGAAGGAGAATTGTCGAAGGCCGTATCTTCGCACATGGCGCAAAAGGTACAAGAAAGCAATGGCAGCCAAAGTAGATTATGCTATTTGAACTATTTTATCATAAGCATAGTTGTGTTTAGCTTTACAACCAAGAATAGAACTGAGAACAGGGATAACCAGAGTGAATATTATGAACACAAACCACGAAAATACTATATTTAGTTTGGTAGATTGATCAAGCCCCCAACACTGCAAGCTTGTTCTGAATTGCCTCAGTTCATCTTGTCGGCTTGATTTCAGTCTTTTGTAATTCTTATGCAGCAAGGAGGGAGGTCTTTGAATCGCGCGAACAACAACATTGAGATTTGAAATATTGTGACAAGACATCATGTCGTCATCATAAGTATAGTGCTCAATGTCGGGACCTTGACCTTCTTCTACATTCTCAAAAACTGCGTGCTCACTTGCTAACAATGAAATTTTTGAATCTCCATCCCTGATATCCATCATGCCTGCCAATCTGTAGAAGGATCTCACTCATAATGCAGGGATTTAGCCTGGAGATGATTTGGGCAAAAGTGCCTGAGTTGAATAAGAAATTTTCAATATCTCTTACAACACTTAGTATCCACTCTTGCAGTAGATGTGGAAAATCACAGAAAAATACTTCGTGTAAATCAATAAACACGTATTTGTCCAGATATTTACGAGGTGTGATTCTAGGGTGTCTATTTTCTTTCTGTACAAAATTTATCTCTTTGGTTCTCAGCCAACTTTTGATCTCTGATTTTGTAGGGTTCCATGGCATCAACATTCCTTTATAATAGCTCATTAGTCTCTTCCCTATCATTTTCTTGCGCTGCCTCGGACAAATCTTCGACTTATCTCATCTACTCAATCCTCTCTTGTTCCTACCAACGACAAAAAAAACATTTGTTGGGTTACTATCTTCCTCTAATCTACTCTGAGCTTATTGACCCAGAGTTCATGTCTTTCAGGTTTCCAACAAATCCTCTAAAACTATCAGCCCTCCTGGTAAACCAGAAGGAAACACAACACACAGGATGCGTTGCACAGTCTCACCCGAGATAGCTTTAATGGGTGGCTTTTGTTGTTCCTGAGTTTATAGTAAGGCTTGAAGTATAATGTCAGGCATCAGGAAATGAGGAAAAGGTTTTTAAGATTTTCCTCTCACCACCTAAATAACAAGATAAAGTTCTTTAAAACAATTTAATATTATGACAAATCAGAGGTTGTTTCTTGCAACTGAGTTAAACTTGAAATATTGAGTGAATCGAAGAAAAACATAAAGCTGTTAATCAAAGCAAGGCATCAATTGCTGAAGAATATTACTTTATAATAGAAGAAGAAAGCGAATAATGTAACCTGCGATGAAGTATAAAATATAGTATCTAATTAACATGCAGGTCTTGTATTAACTAACAATGAATACATATGAAAATCTATTTGTTATTAGATTACTAAGTGAAATACAACCACAATAGATGTAGTACTAAATTGTGATTTGCATTCATCAAAGAAAAATATATGAAAGTATGCTGGAATATGAAAAGACAAAGAACATATAACTCAGAATAGACGAGACGTATAATCTCTGGCCTACATTTGTATTAATTCTCAATAAAGAGAGTCTTGTCCTTTACAATCGACAAAAAACATCCATTGGTGCATTCTCAAAATATGTATTTATACTGTATTTGGGGTTTTACAATTCTATCATTCAATAGGTTTCAATTACAATGAGGAGGTGAAACACTTCATTTCATTACCCCTTGTCTTGTTTCATGCTGGTAGGGCATTTTCCCATCTTTTGTCTCTTAGTTCCAAAAATAAAGTATTATGAGAAAACTGTATTACTGTCCTCCCAAAGTATTCCCTTTCCCTTGTTCCGTGCAATTGACACACCTTTCTACCAACTGAGTCATCAACTTGGAAGGTTATGTTTGGTCATTTTCCTCGAAAACATAACACTTCTTCTCCAATTGTGGCAGTATTTCTCTTATTTTCACATCTACTATAAATATTTATGACAATTGTAGATTTGGTTTTATCAACCATTTGTCTATTTGTGCAATATCGACCTGTTCTATCTGTAAGATCTCAACTTGGTCTCTTTCCACTTTTTACTTAATATCTAGCCGATGTTTGGCTATGTTGATCTTACCTAACATTCCAAAGCTACTTTCCTTATCGAGATCTAACAACTTTTTATTTAACATGACAAGTGTTTCTTCACATGAATCTCTTACCTCTTTAGCCATTTTTCTTTTCTCTGCTATATTGTGTTCCCATGCCTTTACCAATATATTACCTCTGGTTTTCTCTGAGATCGATAATCTGGAAGCAAAGAACATTTCTTCTTTTGATGACGATATGATAGCATCTTAGAAAACACATTGAGCTGCCTTTGCTTCTCTTTCTCTTAAGTTGATATTATTTAACGCTTGGTCCATCATCTGAAAATAATTTTGGATGACCTCTACTTTAGCAAGTAGACCTTGTTGAGCTATTTCTATCTTCTCCCATATTTCCATGGCTTGAGTTTAGAATATTTCTATATCTATAACCTGTCTTTCGGTAGAAGTTAATTCAGATTGCAGTTGCTTTATTAATTCTTCTTATTGAGTTACCTGTGTTTGGCTTATCTGAGTCGACTGGTGCATTTTCTCAAGATCAAATTTGAGTTGTTCGATTTCTTATTGATCGGATTCTTTGGTTTGTTTAAAGTCTTTGTATGACTCATTCATGGAATTCATCTCTACAACTGCTATTTGAGTCTGTAATTTGCTAATTAACATGTCTTTTTGTTTCAACCATTCCTTCAAATTTCCAACTGAATATTGGTTGGTCGTTCCATAAGCTCCCAATGTTCCTGCTATCTCATCGGTGAATTCCACCTCTTCTAAGGCTTCCTCGTTAGTTAATAATCTGTTTTTTTTAGCTGTTGCCCCCACTTTTCGGTATGTTTCTCGCTTCACCACGACCTTCCTTTTTTTTTCTAAAAAAGAAATTGCTTGGAGGCAATTCTTCTACGGAGATAGGTGTTAAATCCTCTTTAAATATTACCCCCGCATCGAGGTTCCCCTTTGTGGATTGTAAGGGCGTGATGAATGGAATGGGACTGCTGATTTATTTGGATACCTATTTCATGGTAGCATCTGTGATCAATTAATTTGACGTGGATAAAGATGTATCTTCCACCCCCTTTGAGGAGGTCTCAGTTTGATCCTTAACCTGTTTACCTGGTGTATCTGTCTCTGGGAGTATTTCTTCTTTCTTTGAAATAGAGGTTTCCTTGTTATAGGTCTCAGTATCTTTTCTGTTCCCCTAAGTTTCTTTTCCCCTTGGGTTCATGTCCGTTAAACCTTCGGCTTTAATTTTCTATGTACCTGGAGGTTTTGAGGTTTTACCCTACAAAATTTTAGGGAGGTCAATTCTCCGGTGTTCCTTGAATTGGTAAAAATAAACCATCTCTCTAGGAAGCAGAGCTCGAACCCAACTTAAGAATTCTGAGTAAGAGCTTGCTCCTTGAAAATTTTCATCATGAGAAGAATCTTCATGCTCATATCTTTTTAGACCACAACTTTACATGTGGTTACCTACAACCTTATTAGGGTCGTGTTTCTTAAATTCAATGTCTACTAGTTTCATTTCCTCCAAGGACGTGGCCTCCACTTTTGCATGGCTGAAATCTAATAAAGAATATGTACCAATGTGTATGGGAAAGGATGACCATACCTTTTTATGAACTCCTTTTAGGTATTTTCTTATCCCGCAAAGTATAGTTTGCCTGGCGATCTCGCGGCATAGAAACTTGTTTGGTAAGAATAGAGGTAGGGAATATGGGGGAACAAAGCATCCAAAAACCCTAATATACATGAATTTTTTGTCTATGTACCAGTCTTCCATGCTGCCTAAGTTTGCCGTGAATTTATCTAAAATCCTGGGTGGTGGATGTCCAAAGATAACGACATGCATTGGTACCATTACACAGTTGAAAATCTTGTAGATAAAGTCTTTGTCTTTATCTTACCAGAGTTTTGAGTGGTACACATGAATAGGCTTTGCGTTATTTGGAGTCCAGATCCATCTCATTAATGGAAAAGGCATATGAAGAAAATGGCGTCCATAATGTAAGAAAACATGAAAAATGAGGTTGTTTTCCCCTTCGCCTTTTGTGTCTGATATTCTATGATTTAACCGACCAAACTGTCCGACAAAATTTTAGCCTAGTCGAAGGAGAATCCCTCTTCTACTGTGTGGATGAGAGGTATGAATGGGAGCAAAAATTGCACAGTATTCTCTCTCCCATAAAGTCTACATACCATCATAGATATATACATAAATTGTGGCTATAACAAAGATATTGCGTATATACCATGAGCATCCGATCTAAACTTTTCAGGGCATGAGTACCATTCTTTGATCAGGTCGGATAATATTCTTCCATATTGCTCACATTCTTTCTCTTTGAAACCCTCTAAAAATTTGACATTGTAAATGTATTTCTGAGTGGGAGAGAGCTTGTACATTGCCTGTAGATACTCCAACCAAAATGACCCAACAACTACCTTCTGAGAATTTAATATTGTTCTGGTTGGAACATCTACGTGATCTAAAGCCCATCCAACCATATCGCAATAGGGTAAGAGATGCGGCCTTTTTTTTACCTTGTACATCTCCGACTGAGCAATCACTTTATATTTGATAGATAAGTCTTCCTTCTCGTTGTTGCTCGAGACATATGGGAAGTTTAGCAGCTCATATTGCAAGGTGTTGGAAACATGCGTCCATGTTTTGACGATGTCGATGCTTCGAGGTGAGGTATCAGAAATAAAATTGAAACCTTGACCTGAACCTTCTCCTGTTGTCTTGGGTGCTTTTCTTGGAGCCATGATATAGAACTTTGGAATTATAATTCCTGTCACAGAAGATGGAAGCACAGTCAATGTTTATCTCGCTGAACTGACTCTGTTAAAAATAGAATGAACCTCAACTAATGACCAAAATCCTTTAACATTAAGCTTTCTATCCTGCGTGAGTCCTTGCTGACACAACATTTAATTGTTTTTAATAGAAAGATTTGGGAATAAAGTAGGATCTGATTTTCAATCATTTCTTTAATCCGCTTATAAATGCCATAAATGCTTGATACTTCGTAATTTGGGAGAAACGCAAAAGCATTTAATTTTCGCCCGTATGTTTTACAAGGTAAGCGATTTTTTAAAATATCAGTCAATCTAGCTTAATCCTTTAATTAATCGTGATTAGTATTTAATCTTTTTTCGACATTTGGAGCTTCGGGTGATTTTACTCTTAGTCTCGAACTGTGAACCCTGAATTTGCAAATTTGTGATTTGATTTATTATTTCTAATCAAGATTACATTTTTAATCACTTGTGATTAGTTTAGAAATTTCGCAACTTCGGGTATCGGGGTTATGAGTTGTTGTCGAAACAAAACTACCGAAATTGCTATAATAATTAATCATCGTTAATTACCATTAGTTGCGTAATTAATCAAGTTTTTCTTAAGCTGCTTTCACAACTTCGCATATCGGGATATTCGAAGGTTGTTCGAGTTGTGACTCCCAACTCGCGAAGGCACGATGTGTTAAATTAGCGATAATCGTCTTTTAATGCTTCGATAATCATGATTAAGCTTAACCAAATTTCACTATTTCGCATGTTGGGACATTTAGGGCTTCGACATGTATTAATGTTAGATCTACGAAATTATGAAATTTGATATATGGGTTTTATGGTTATAGTTTTGTTACTTAAAAAAAAAATAGGCGGCTTCAATCTTTTGATAACTGGAGTATTTAAAAAATATAAGTGTTCCAACATAGGCTCCATCTAGGGATCTTATCTCCCCACGGGATGAGAAGAACAGTAGACCATGTGCCTTTATTGGGTAAATGGAGTCATTACTTTATTTTTGCGAAATGTGTTCGGAAAGAGGATACATAGAGAATTTGAGATTTCATCTTTATCCCTGAAAGCTTTCAAAACCTAATCGTTTATTAATCTCAAGTTTAGGCTTTTTGATGACTTCCTCTTCCTTGAAACTGATTTAGGATATATTAATTATAACCAAAATGACCTTAGGAATTCTAACAGGTTCTGTCGATCTTTCTTGCATCAAGTTGTAGTAATTTTTGTGTTTTTTAATCAGGGAGTCCCGCATGAATTTGAGATGTAAATCTAGTCAAAAAGAGAACTGATTACCAGAGTATAGTACAATTCATGTATAACAAACTTGCAGATATCTTAGACATTGCTTCACTGCCAGTGAACCTGTTCAGTATCTTGGTGAAGTTGCATGATTCCCTTTATTGAATTTCCTTTCACCACTTCAATTTTTAACTTTGCATTTAGATGTAGAGATGAGGGAAATCATTTAATGAATTTCGTTTCATCATCTCTTTTCGGACTAGATGGGGGCAATCATTTATGAATTTCCTTTCACCATATGTCTTATATTTTCTTTTAAAACGTGAAGTGAGGGAAATCAATTTGTATAAAGTATACTAGGGGTGATATCTACTTATAATTTTGCAACAGAGATCTGTTAAATCACTTTGATTACTCTGAACTAGTTTTCCTTTAACCTTCGAAACATCTTAGTCTGCAGGAAAACTTAAGGGGGAATTTTATTTCCAAGGGACTTCTTTTGAGAAAGACTAATCATCTTAAACCCGTTAAAGAAATAAGAGAGTTAGGATTAGCCTATACATTTTTTGTTCAGTAGAAGTCTGAGGAGCCATGAGGACATGCCCTTTTTCTAAAAATTGGTTTCTCAACTTTCAGAGATAAAGTGTAAACCCTTTTTCCTCTGTGGATGCCATGAGAAGGCATCTGGATTCAAATATTTGAACAGGATGACAGAGAAATTTGCAGGCTTCATAAACATGGTCGTAAACCCGACTCCGAAAAATTGCTCTTAAAGTTCACTTTATTTCTTCTTTTTCTGTTTGTTTCAATTATCTTTATTTAGAGAGACCTTTTATGATTTATATTAGAACTTCGTTCTTTTGATGATACATCAAACAAGAATATTTATACATATGAGACAATTGTTGTACCATGCGAGATTCCTTGGAAATCTAAGCGATTCAGAAACTCATACCTTTGATTTACCACTTCATTCTCATCTAAGTAAATTTATTTATTTATCACCTGTTTTGGGGGTAATCAACATTTATGATATACGACCATTGGTTTTTCTTCTGCATGATGTTTGAACTGTAGGCAAAAATCCTGCAGGAAAACAACATGAAAAATGTCAGGGTTTTAAGAGTTACGGAGTTCAATGTGTTAACTATTTACATTTTCTTTTCTATGAAATTACTAACCTGTTCTATTTAAGTTGGAAGTAAGACTTACCGAAAAATTGTAAAAAACAAAAAACACAAACCGGTACATACAGTGGGATTTTGGAAATCATTTATTGCATATAGTGCTTCAAATAATGCCCATTGATAGGGGCGTTGAGGATTTTACCGTCCAAATTTTCTAGTAGAAATGAGTTCTTTCCTTCGGATTCTGTAACTTTGAATGGTCCATACCAAATATGGTCAAATTTTCCATGTTTGGCCGAGTCTTATTTCCTCGCGTCCCATTTCAAAACTAAGTTGCCAGGGAGGAATTCCCTATCTTTAGCCTTATGATCAAATCAGGCTTTCATGTTGTCTTGATATTTCTGAATTTTTTCATCCACTTCAGCCCTATTTTGATGAACTTCGATCAGTTGATTTATTCTTCTTGTAACATGGTTTGGTTCTTCTTTTTCATCTTGCCAAAGTTTCATTACAGGTAGAGCCAAATTTATGGGTAATACTACATCAGTCCCATATACCATTTGGAATGGAGAAGTACCGATCGATTTCTTGGTGCCTATCCGATTTTCCCACAAGGCATATTTCAAATGCACATGCCAGGCTTTCTTATTTTCGTTCAAAACCTTCTTTATTATGGTAATTAAGATTTTGTTTGATGATTCAACTAACCCATTTCCTTGAGGGTAGTACGCTATAGAATGGCCCAACACAATATTGTATTTTTGAAAAAAACTAACCATTTCCATAGATTTGAATGCCTGAGCATTATCTGTAACTATCTTCTGGGGACAACCAAATATAGATAATATATATTCCTCCAAGAAATTTATTACCACCGAATCTGTCGCTTTTCTGGTCGGGATAGCTTCTACCCATTTGGTTAAATAATTTGTAGCGGTCACGATCCATCTATGTTGCGTGCTGGAGTGTGGATTGATTTCACCTATAAAATCTAATCCCCGTTGTTGAAAAGGGGATTTCGTTTTAACGGGGACCAAAGGTAACGCTGGGAGTTTCTGCTTGCCTGAAAATAATTGGCAAGGGTTACAGGCTCTGAATTTGGCATTCACACCTGCGAATAACTTATGCCAATAATATCCTTCTCTCAGGATTTTATAAGTTGTGGCTCTCCACGCATGATGTCCTCCACACACTCCCTTGTGAAATTCATTAATAACTTTTTCTATTTCTGATTCTACTAAACAAACCAGTAGAAAACCTAGAGGGTCTTTCCAATACAGCTGGCATTCTGAGATACAATACTTTATCGCATGCAATTTCAATGTCCTGGTCTTAGACGAAGACATATGGCTTGGACATTTCAGAGTCAAAAGGTAAGATACTATGTCTTTATACCAACCCGAAGATGCAAACTTTTTTTTGATTCTGGTTGTAGCTATCTAGTCATCAAATTCATCTATGTCTAAGTATCCTTTGTACTCTTGTAGGTTATTTATACTGAGCACTCTGAAATTTGATTTGGCTAGTAGTTTAGCCAAACCCTGTCCCTTTACGAGCTTTTTTGGTTTCACCTCTAGATCAAATTCTTGAATTTTAGCAACCCACTAACCCCTCTTCCCATCGCTATCAGGCTGAACCAATATATCCTTAACGAAACTGGTGGGTACATATGCAATGATCTTAGAATGTAGTACGTAGGTTCTGAAAGCCTTTAGTTATTTCACCATAGCATATGCTTGTTTTTCCATTATGTCGTACCTCAACTCCGCGTCTCTGAGGCTCTTACTGAAAAACGCTATTGGTTTCTCAAAACCTTCTTCGTTCTTCTGGAGGAGTACTGCCGCAATTGTATGTTCGGATGCAAACGAAAAGATAAAAAATTATTTTAGATAATCAGGACTTGCCAGTACAGGTGATTCACCTATGATTTTCTTGATTTGTGCAAACGATGCTTTAGCTTCGGCCTTCTATTTAACCTCGTTGTTCTTATTGAGCATATCTGTAATCAATTTCACAATTTCAGCAAAGTGTGGGATAAATCTTCTTAAAAAATTTGTTTTCCCTAAAAATGACTGGATTTCTTTTACATTTCTAGGAATATTTATAGTGTCAATAGCTTCGACCCTTTTAGGATCAATTTTAATTCCGTCTCGAGATACAATATGGCCCAAGAGTTTACATTCTCGCATCACAAAATGAGATTTCTTAGGATTTAGAGACAAACCAAATTTGTGACATTTTTCGAACATTTGCTTGAGGTGGATTAGATGATCTTCATCAGATTTGGAAAAAACGGTCATATCATCGAGATAAATAAAGACAAATTTATCTCTTTCACTGATGAAGGTAATATCCATAGCTCGCTGGAAAGTAGCACCTGCATTCATCAAACCAAAAGGCATTTTTTCATACATAAATGTACTCCATGGGGTGATGAATGCTACCTTTTCTTTATCGTCTTCGTTAACAACAATCTGGTTGTAAACCGAAAAACCGTCGATCATTGAGATTCTATTTTATCTGACCACTTTTTCTGAAACATGATCCATTTTGGGTAGTGGATAATTATCTCTGAGGGATGATTTATTTATATTTCTAAAATCTACACACAGTTTGATTTCTCCGCTCTTATTCCTAACTAGGACTAGGTTAGCTACCCACTCAGAGTACCTGAGTGGTACAATTATCTTAGCATCCAGGATATTGTTTACTTCCTTTTTGACCATAGGTAATAATATGGGATTGATTTTCCTGAGCTTCTGTCTGAAAGGTTTAACACCTAGCTTTAAAGGAATCTTGTGTTCGATCACAGTGGTGTCGTAAGTTCTCAACTCATCGTAAGACCAAGCAAATACGTCCTTATATTACTCAAGTAACTCTGCATATTTACCTTTCATCTTAGGAGGAAGATATTTTGATATTTTTACTATTCTAGGTTTTTCTTTAGTGCCTATATTGCAATCTTTGACTTCTTTTGGTTGAAGTTGTAAGGTAGATTTTAAAGGTATGTCATTGTGGTTGAATAATCTTTCTAAAGGAATTATACCTTTAGGGATTTGATTTTTTTTTAGTACTAACATACGATGATTCACGATCTTTTCTTGGAACTCTTGAGTGTAACATACCCACTACAAGGATAATAAAAAATTTTGTTCTACCTCAAGGGACCGAATCCCCGAAGTCCTACGGGGGTTTACTGTGTGCTAGTTCTCCCCTATTCACCTCCCTACGATCATGGGTTAGGATCACAGACCAAACAAACCATGCGCCTTTTCATGTTTTCGCGACTCAGAGATACCATGGGGGCCAATCTTGAAGGTAGGGTGGCGAGAGCTCTTCAGAATGAAGTCCTAACCGTAGATCTGGGCGCGCAGATTTTGGCTGTCCAGATCTACCCGCCGCTTAACGACAAAGCAATAGCTCCCTTTATTTAGTCCTTAGTTCGATAGGACCACATACGCGCCTAAATGCAGGCGCCTCTTACAACTCAGGACCTCGCGGGTCGTGAGTCGAAGACCCTCGAATTTCCTTCACAAATCGCCAATACCCGAGATCACGAAATGGGTATAACTCCCTTCTGTCAGCGTCCTTTACGCGTGACCACCGTCTAGGCTAAAATTTAGCTCCTCTTCGCTACTCGCCGCTTCATGAATTCAACGTTTGAACTCTCGTGTTCTCGCTACTCACGACTTCGTAAGTCCAAGGGTTGAGCTCTTGTGCTCGACTCTCGGCACCTTGCTACTCATAACTTGGAGCACCCAACCTTTGGGCTCTTACCTTGCTATCCTTCGAGTTCACGAGATCCCTTGGATCTCCTGACACGCGTCCTCAACTATGGACGGCTCAGATCCTCTCGTGGCCTCGCCACTCGCAACTTGGAGCACCCAACCTTTGGGCTCTTACCTTACGAGCCTC
>SNQJ01S0019957.1:19033-45885 GCA_010110895.2 Picea sitchensis
ACTCAGACCTATGAGGTCTTATTTATACATAAAATCCATGGAGGAATGGATGAAACCGAATCCCCAAACTAAGAAAACAATTTTTACAATTTTAGGATAAATCCCAAAAATCTGTGTTTTTTAACAATTTGGGCAGATTCGATTTAGTCCCCCACCCATATCTCCCAAACCAATTCTAATTTTGAAAACGGCTCTAATTTTATTCAATTTATCATATTTTGGACAAAACCCATGTTTTAGAATTTCTATATCTGATACCATATGCACGGAAATCGAGGCGCAAGTTGACAGTTTGAGTTTATTTGATAATTTTGGCAGAATCATTCCCCCTGAGCTGGAGGTCCACACGTGCAAGCTAGGTTAATTATGACTCACGTGTCCTCATGAAAACATCATTTTGGACAAAACCCATGTGCCCTATTTTCCTCTAAAAGCTTTCCAAAATTTTGAATTATTTCTAGTACCGGATTAGCAGAGGCTGGTACCGGAATAGACTGGGTACCGGATCATGCTGCTTAAGAGTCAAAGTGATTAGGATCATACATAATCAAGCATTTAATCGAATTAACTCAATAAAACTAAACAAATCATGCTTTAATCATAAGTTACCTCTTATGCACGTGAACAAGGTCATCGGGTGTATTTATGGAGGAAACAGTCAATTAGATACACATGGCATAGGTAAAATAGGCTCAAATAGGGGGTAATATAGGGCAGTAGAAGTGTCAAAATGGAGACTCAACAGGTACCAAGTGGCAGATCATTTGTAGTATGCTCCCAAGCCCTAGATCAGTGCAAGCTCGAGGGATTATCGCCACTTCTCAATGACCCCAACGACATGGTCACCATAGACCCCATCCTAGCAGTCAGGAGAGGCCTTCCAGGCTTCCACAGTGGGAAACATCATCCTGACAACATCACAATGTACAGTCAAGATTATCTTCTAGCTCCTCTTCTAGACAACATTCTATCCAAAACTTCCTCCATTCAGACTCAGATGTTAGGAAAGTGGTTTCTAGCAGAGTCTAATTTTCTCTCACTCTTTGTATTCCAGATTCTGGGTCCATCTCCCAAATCTGATTTTAGCTATCAAAGCCTGTTTAGATCTTAGATTAGGGAAGTACCTTATTTTGTCTCTTAATTTCTACTTCTTGCTTTATTTAGGAGTCATTTTCGCACTCCCACTCTGTATCAATACATGTGTACTTAGCAGTCCCATTGACCCATTTCTTTGGTCATTTGTTGGACATTAATAAAATTATCTTATCTTATCATCCATACCGTGGTGTTAATTTTTTAATTTTTTAATATTATAGTGTGTCGACCTATGCCAAACATCACATTAGTGTTAGGCATGGACATCACACATCTCCTTTACTCTGGGCTGTAGAATGCACCTCACTTATATTGGTGCATTCATAGTTAGAGTTATCCAACTGATGCCAAATTGGATGAGATATGTTCCCTTCTACTTTTTAAAAATAATTACCCCTAACTGATATGAAATTAAAGTCATTTCTTCTTAATTTTAATTGTCTATTTGAGTGATTTGACAGAATCAATCAATTAACAGCTCTGATGAATTTCCAGAAGCATTAATTATCAGAAAAAAGTGTCTTAGAATCTAGAAAAAATGTCAGGACTTCAAATGCAAAAATATACACACTAACTTTAAAAAGGGATCTCTTTTCATTTAAAACGATCTTTCGGATATGGGTAAGAGGTAAGTTCATGGTGTAGGCTTGTAGAATCATTTTTATAGTTTTGTAATTCCACATCCAACTAAACAGATAAAATAACAAATGAAATTATTTACAAAAAGTTATTGTAAAACCTTACCTAACAAACATGTTTTATTGGCTTTCCACCTTTGCATGTAAAGTTGCCCATCGTGCTTCCAACTTTTGTATTTCCTTCCTTAGGAAACCGTAATATTTCTGAATCTATTTTCTCTCCTCCTTTTCCTTTTAAATCTTGCAAGTTACAACCCTTACTTGCACAAAGGATGACAAAATGGAATTATTCTTTACAAAATTGACATAGGAAAAAACTATACAACGTTCTTTCCAAAATCCATAACAAAATGTTATGTATTATTCACAACATTCTATTGTATTTTATCTACTTTAAGAAAATGTATTTTGATTTAACTGTGTTGTATTTTGCATATCACAAGCTTTGACACGATTACAAAAGACAAAACACAACATTGAGTATCTAAGCCAAGCCTTCTCATTTGCAGAGGAAGGGAATTATGAAGTTGTAGAGAAGATAGAGCTTCAGATAGCCAAGTTAAACAAGTTAGATAGTATATCAGAGAAACATGAAGTTTGATGATGTCTGGATGTAAGATGAGATGGTTGTTGTTCTAGGATCTAAACCCTGAGAACAGAAAGGTCAACAAGTATAAGAACATGCATCATCACCAAAACAAGTTAATGTAAGCTAAATAGTTTCCACGGTCCTAGGTTAAGTCCCCTGATTCATGATTTGTGTTCGAAAATAATTTGCCAGAGCCAAAATACATACTTGTAGTTTTGTTTTTATATTTTTTCAAGTTTAAAAAAAAATCTAAATATTAAAATTTATTTTCGATACTTACAAAAAATTCGACATGGCTGATTAAATTCAAAAAACCCAATGTAAACATTTATTATTAAAACTCAGAAAAAATTCGACATGGTTGATTAAAATCATGATTCAATTTACCATTGCTTGAAATTAGACAAAATTAGAGTTTTTTAGTAAAAAAAATTGAAAAAAATTGAGTTTTGCATAAATAATTCACCTTAGAATCTAAACCATGGGAAAAAAGGATTTACCAAGCATAAGTACATGCATCATTATAAACACACATTAATATAAGATATTATTAGAAGAACCACCAATAAATTGCCTCTGCAACAATCACTGTAAAACTAACTTTAGCAATCCCAACTTCATCCTATTTATCTTTTGCAACCGCTCATGCTAAAAATTCTCAACTCTTAACTTAATCACAACGTGATCCGAAAGCCTATTATGCAAGCAGCAATACATACTCTATTACTTATTAAGAATATCAACCTCATTGAATCAAACTGTAATCCAAGCCATAATAGTCAGTGGAGAGGTACCTTCCGTGCCAAGGATCCGCAACTCACATCATGTTCTTAGAGTCCCACATCTGTTGTGTGAGCTCTGGAATGGTTAGTGCCCTGTACTGCTGGGAGCCTCAGGATGTCAGGGGAGTGAATCCCACCATGAAGAAATGAACACGGGGGAACGGAATCAGATTCACTGCAAGCTTCCTCGAGTCCGAGTTCTCCATCACTCAAATTACGTGGGGCATTTCCTCTATTTGGAGCAGGTAACAAAGATAATGGTTTTTTCTTCTTCATTCGTGCTGAGTGTGAAACATGATTTAAATGACAAAAGGCATTTCTCAAGTGCCAAGGGAAGAACCCACATGCCTTAGGAGTAAATCTTGAAATTTCATCATCTTCCTCCTTTTTGATCTCTCGTTTCATGATGTATGGCCTCGAATGGAATGGAAAAGGTTCTCTATTTTCTCTTCCCTTGTTCAAAGACAAAGTTAAGTCATGCACAAGAGGCCACCTAGATGTTTGCTGCGGCGATTCAGAAGCCATGGCTTTAGCAGCAGGAAGAAACCGGTATATCATAAAATTGCGAGTTTGAGGATCAACAAAGCGACTTTTCGATCTAAGATCTTGATCCTCCATTCCACTCACCAAACTGACACTGCAGGCAACAGTGCAAGTTTCAGTTTGTGACAATGTCTCTAATGCATCCAAGAAGTCATCACAGTGCTCCATGTCCAAACCATCTTCATATGCACGATTTTGAGAGAAGGGAATGACTGAATAAGGCCTATTTGAAACTGTACCATTATATTTACCCTTTATGCTTGAAGTGAATGCATGATCAGAGTTTTCAGAAATCTTTGAATTGACATTTGGGTGGCTATTTGACTGCTGAAACCCATTGCTAGATATTATGTTTCCCTGCTCATTGTTTTTTTCATCTCCATTTCTTGACACATCTACTGACTTGGTATGTGCTTGTTTAATGGTCAATGATCTTCCAAGAGGAATCCTGGGCACTCGAGGGGTAGGATCATTATGAGTAGCTTTCACACGTTCTTCATCCTTAGGCCTCCCCAGACTTTTCTCCCACAAAAAAGGCATTGTTCCAGGGTTCCTCAAAGGCCCTGATTTTAACTCTGATCTATATATAGGTGGCATGTCACTCCAATTCAATGTACCATCCACCTTATAATCTACTATTTCATTCTCTATGGAAGAACCAATGATTCTCCTCAATGACATAAGAGGTGCATTAAAATCCAAATGACCTTGAACCTTTGAATTGCTTTTCTTCTCCATTGAGTCGATCCCTATATTAACATCTGAGACAGACTGCTTCCTTTTTTACTTCCTGCATAATCAAGAAAAAACATATTATATTAGAACATGCCCACAGTAAACCAATCTCTTCTGCATGGATCTCCATCTATCTATTCTGCAAAAGGCTCATGTACAGGCTGACAAAACTCACAAAATTCAATGTCTCCCCAACATAACACTTGAAATTAAATTCCCGTGGTCTCTAATCCTATATGATGAGTCCCTGTTTGTTTAATAAATCAGTTGATCAGTTCATGCCAACATCACCATGCAAGCAATCCTCAGAGGTTCTTGTGGCAAATATAGAACTAACCAGACCTATTGAAGCATATACCAAAAGTCATATCATGAGGAAGCAAGGTAATAACACCCCAAAATCAAACACTCTGAAGACACCCACCAAAAGAACTGACAAAACCAAAGCAAAAAATAGGTAATGGCAGTTGTTTGTTTCCTCCCGTCAAAGAAAGCCTACGAAGGATTTTCATTGCAATAACAAACATGTAACCTTAAACTATATTTCAAAGCAGCACTGTCCAATCCTAGCATAGCTCTAACAATCTGCAAAACGAGATCAGTTTCAACTGTCACTGAATTTTGGACAGTTGGGTTATTGGCCATAATGCCATTAGGATAATTTGGGTTCTTTTCATTGCAATAAATATGTTGGCACAGAGGCCCGACTGGTAAGAAAACTTACTTGGGACAACTGAACCACCAACCCCTCCCCATGATGATAGCAATGCTCTTCAACAAAATTAAATTGCAGTCAGAGAACATGGTGTTCTAAGGCAACTTAGAAGTTAGAACCACCATTCCCCATTTGATCCAATCCAAAATTTCCACATACACTCACAGATTACAGTTCTAAGACCATAAAAAATGCAAGGAAACAGAGAAAAAAAAGGGCAACTACAGATGGGTAGAAATGAAAATGTAAACAGTAAGTCGGCAAGCATAGATCCTTGATCTTGTGATCTGTAACTCCCAAGGTTTAAGCAAGCAATATGATTATGGAGACATGGGAAGTGGTGAAAAATGGTCAATATGAAAAATAATTCAAGAGAAATATGGGGAAACCCACCTTTTTCAAACTATGTGGGGAAATCCTGGAGACTATAGACCATAATTCATGGAGGAATCCACTTTCTTCTTCCATTGCTTTACCCCACCTTCCTGCTCATTTCTCTCCTCATGTATTAGAGATCTATCTATCTGCTACCCCTTTTAGATGACATGCCCTTTACACTCTCTCTGCTACACTTGCTTCAATGCATTTTCACACAACTGATACGCTGTTATATTCACATTGGGTAGATGGGTGTCTCATTTTTGGCTCCTTTTCATTCTCTTGTTATTTTATTTTTCTATTTTGTGTTTTGACTGATATTTTTTTTCAATATCAGTGGATAGCAGACGCATCATGTACTCATGATGAGTATCTTCCTCATGATCGATTTTTCGTCTTTTTCAGCCAAAGGGAGCTCCAATTTCAATATTGTTTTGGTGATGGAGGAGTGAGTGAAGAGCACAAATAGGAGGGCCTTGTGAAGCCAATCTAGGTCCAGGTGGTTGTGGGTGTTTTCTGTTGCCCGTTTCAGGCCTTCCAAGTGAGCTAACATGTCTGATTCAAACATTGCCAGAGCCGGATTCGATGAATTAGTGGCTGCATTCGAGTTTCAGCTCGAGAAGAGCGGGTACGAGATGGAATTGAATGTCACGTCGATCAACGACAGAAAACCCAAACCCAATTGCATCATGGTAGCGAGGGGATTCGCTTCAAACCCTATTCCACCACCCCCGAGAGAATGGCATACTTGAAACCTTGCATGCACCACAAAACCCCAATACCTTTAAATCAAAAAAATCAATACACAACAACAACTAAAACCTGGACTATTTACATAAAGGAACGTTAATTTACCTCAACAACAATGGAAACATGGACTATTGACTTAAAGAAACATTAATTTACCTTGCAGACAGTCCTAGTTCTTGGCCTCTTTCATGACAACATCCATCACGAAATCAATGAGTTCAGCCCCTTCGGTGTGGTGTAATGGCCCTTGGCCCAGTTGTTACCAGCTCCAGACTGGCCAAAAACAAAGTTGTCAGGCCTGAATATCTGACCGTAAGGGCCTGATCTCACGTTGTCCATGGTCCCGGGCTCAAGATCCATGAGAACAGCCCGTGTAACAAACCTCCCAACAAACCTCCCACAACTCGCCTCATTGTAGTACACATTCACATTGTTATTAGCGATGCGAGTTTTGGCGGCTACTGATGGTGGTGACTTTGGCGACGACGTGTGATGTATCCATATTCTATGGACAGACGACGAAAATGCAAGAGTGAACTGCGACATAATTATAGAACCAAGTAGGAGTTTTCGGTGTTCCTTGTGTGATTAATTTGGGGGGATTTTAGTTAAAGTATTAAAGGGGCATGAAGATGCGCTTGATTAATGAGCGGAGAGCTTCTACATAGTGGAGGATTTTCTCTAACCACTTCCTTTTATCTGGTTCTACCTCTAATGATCATGCATGCACAAATGAAATGTGGTTAAGATTATTTATATGATGACCCTTCCCTCCCAATGAATGGAAAGCTCATTTCATCTGAGAATGGTTTGGCCTCTCATAAATCTTTACACCAAAATGACATGGGGGCTTTGGCTTTGATGGATCCACCCTTTACAAGGTTGTGTCCAAGAAAGTATAATTATTTTATGTTTTTCTCCCAAACTAAAAAAAAAGCCCTCCCTTGTGTCCTTTTGCATTGACAATACAACTTTAGAGTCGGTTTTAAATATTGGTCCCTCTTGAGTCAAGGTGGAAGGGATTTACTACCATACCAATGGGTTGAATTTGAAATACCTCTCATAAATCTTTGCACCAAAATGACAGGTGGGATTTGGCTTTGATGGATCCACCCTTTACAAGGTT
Organism: Picea sitchensis; assembly: GCA_010110895.2. Classification (NCBI taxonomy): domain Eukaryota; kingdom Viridiplantae; phylum Streptophyta; class Pinopsida; order Pinales; family Pinaceae; genus Picea; species Picea sitchensis. Next base: position 26,385 of record SNQJ01S0019957.1, read on the forward strand.
GTGCCCGATAAAGTATAATTATTTGAGGGTTTTCTCCCAAACTAAAAAATCCCTCGCTTGTGTCCTTTTGGATTGACAATACAACTTTAGTGTCAGTTTTAAATATTGGTCTCTCTTGGATCAAGGTGGAAGGGGTTTACTACCATACCAATGGGTTGAAGTTTAAAGATATTTAGATTTGAATTTTTGAATCATAGGGGTCCTCCTTGAAAGATTTTGTGGTCATTCAACCTTGTGCCAAAGCAATTTATCCTTGAATTTATTTATGTACATGACAAAGAAAGTGTCATTCGTAATGAGCTCTTGTTTATGGTGAAGGTTGGCCTCTTTACAAAGCCTTCATGGTGAAGTTTCAATCTTCTTGTTGAATTGTTATGTTTAATCCCAATTTGGTGCGAAATCTTAGCTAGCCTCTTAAAAATTGAAATGCCAACTCTCTTAAGGCCATTAGAAATGTTGTAAGTAAGATTGTTGCCTTAGCTCTAGAAACAACAAATTTGTTGGCATTTTTCATAGCTCAAATACATTGACACTAATTTGATTAAGGATCTACAAAGAAAAATTGTTTTAAGTTATAATGATTGTAGTTGGACCTAATTATTGCATAATGAACATAATTATAGGATTTGTTTTGAGTGCAACCATCTACTTACTTCATGTCTGAAAGTTAAAGCTCATAATGCTTCTCATGCAAATAAGTGCATAAATTAGAAGCCAACTTGGTTGAAGGACTCTAAGATTGGTCACCATTAGGTGGAACCAATCTTGGATCAAGCTTATCCTTGGCCTCTTGATTATGTAAATGTTATAGTTCCACCTTCCAAGTGTGCTAGCATTGTTCTTGACATTGTTATGGACTTCAACCAAAACCATGGATAATTGGATCCAAAGGAATTGGAGACCACTGATTCAACACAGTGTTACTTTCTACGCAGTTGGGAGGGGTTTTTTTATTTTCGAATTTATCTCAAAAGAAGACAAAGACCTAATCTTCAGAAACGTGCCATACTTCATGGGCACCCAGGGATTGTATTTGAATAGATGGACTCCATACTTTGATCCGGCGGTCGATGTGCCTAAAGAAGTACCTTTCTGGGTCTGTTTTCCAAATATCCCAATCCATTGTTGGAATACCCCCTCCTTGCAGTCTATCGAGAATGGTTTAGGCAAATATATCGACAGAGTTGATCCAAAAGAACAATACTCCTGCACTCAAATTTGTGTAGAGGTAGACCTAGAGGCCAGCCTATCAGAAGCCGTGAAGATCTCTGTGGGGGAATGGCAGCACTACCAACAGTTAGACTACGAACAATTTCCTTTCAAGTGCTGAGGCTGCCACGAATACAGACATTTTCAGAGGAATTTCCCTAAAAACCCTGTTCCGGAGAAAGAAGTTGAGGAAGGTTGGAAACCAGCCAAGAAAGACAAAACCACAAGTAAACCCAAGGAGAAAAGAAACCCTGATCAGAACGCTAATCCTGCGCTGAATCAACCCAAGGTCCCGAAAACTCAAAAAACCCCAACTCTCTCCAGGAACAACTTTGCAATTCTAGGAGACCAGGAAGAACACAAGGAAGCAGGAAAAGAAGCAAAAGGCTCCACACCTCATTTGGATGAAGAAGAAGTCAATAAAACGTAGAATCCCAAGAGAAGAAAGAGGTACAATGAAAATAATCAGAGGGAATCCCTCTCGAGCCGAAATCCAATTCAGAGGAGGCATCATCCAAAAGTGAAGAGATTGACGACAATGGAGCATTGGTCACTCCAAGGAAATCCGCCAGAGGAAGGAAAACCAAGAAGGAAAAAAAGGAAAAGGAAACATATAAAGATATACTCCAAGGCTAACAAAAAAATCTCAAGCAAATGATGAACACAAGAACCACAAGAATTCAGGGACATGCTCCAAGAGGATCCACCTCTAAACCAACAAGTATGTAATGAAGATAGTCTCCTGGAATTGTAGGGGGTTTAGAAGCAGAATAAAATAAGACAAACTGAAATATCTAATCAGAATGATGAATCCATATATCCTATTAATACAGGAGACAAATATGGAGGAAGTTGATCTCCTCCAAGCAAGTACCAGGTTTTGGAAAAAAGGACAAGGTTTGGCAGAAAGTGTGAGAGGTGCATCAGGAGGCATCGGCATGTTCTGGGACAGCTCCGTTTATGAACTAATCTCATCTGAAAGATGAACTCATTAGATCTTCACTAAAATCCTTCAAAAAGACTCAGGACAATAGGTAAGTCTTTTCAATATTTATGTCCCTGTCTTTCTCTCAGAAAAAGCGAAGTTGATGGGATAAGTTAAAGAACTATTTGAATTCAAATCCCTTGGAAAATATCATCTTAGGAGGGGAGATAAATCTAACTCTGGCCCAAGGTGAGAAAAAAAGTGGTTCTTTGGTGAGGGATACGGCCCGAGAATGGGTCAAAGATCTCATGTTGGACTGGGATTTGGAAGATATAAAACCCATCAGAGGAAAATATACCTGGTCAAATAAGAGAGTAGAACCCGGTCACATAGCATCTAGGCTTGATCACTTTTTGGTCCATAACTCCTTTCTGATATGTGTGCTCTCTTTCTCCTCCATAATTCTTCCCCATTGTGTATCGGATCATAAACCCATAACCCTTGATATTTCTCAGTATCAAAATTTGGGGCTGATCCGCTTCAGATTCAGTCCATCTTGGATTCAACAGGAGCGATTCCAGAAGGTAGTAGGGCGTTCTTGGAATGAGCAAGTCAGGGGCTCTGCATTCTTTATCTGGGAAGAAAATCTTTAGAGGCTCAAAAAATCTCTCAAAAGTTGGGCCAAATCCATCCAAACCCCAAAAGCCAAAAGGCAAGAGGCCCAAAATTTATTAGAAGAGCATCAAATTTTGCTAGAAGGGGAATTTATCACATAAGAACTACTGAATAAAGAAGCCACTCTACAAAGGTCATTTCATCAAGCCTGCAGAGAAGAAGAAGATTTCTAGAAGAAAAAGTCCCATTGTCTTTGGCTTAACTCAGGAGACAGAAACACGAACTTTCTTCAAAATAAAGTGGAAGCACGAAAAAAATTCAAAACAGTCAAGGAGATTCACCAGCAGGGACAAGAAATTAAGGACTTCGAAGAAATAAAAAAGGCGGCCCACGTTTTCTTCAAATACCTCTACACATAGAACTCAAATTTTCTTATCGATGACAGCTCTTATTCCCTCTTGTTGATCCCTCCCCGGGTCCAAAATGATACCAATAGAAGGCTTACAACCCCGGTCAAGCTTCAAGAAATAAAAGATGGTTTCTCAACCCGCTTTTTTAAAGCCCGTTGGTCGGTGATCAAAAAGGATCTACACAGGATGGTTTTGAAATCCCAAAATTGCAACAAGATAGGGGGAAGCACCAACTCAGATTTTCTGGCCCTCATCCCAAAATAAAAAGGAGCAACAGAATTCAAAATATTTAGACCTATTTCGTTGTGCAATACTGGCTACGAGATAATCATAAAAATCATAGCAAACAAAATCAAGAAAATTCTCCCAGACATAATTCCAAAAAATCAAGGAGGATTTATCAAGGGAAGGCAAATTCTGGATAACATCATCCTAGTCCAAGAAGCCCTTCACTCCAGGACCCAAAGACACGAAAAAGGTATGATCATCAAGCTTGACTTAGCAAATGCCTTTGATAGAGTTAGGCATGACTTTCTGTATAAAGTAATGGGGAAATTTGGTTTTGCTCCTAGTTTTATTTCCTAGATCAAGGATTGCATAGATCTCCTTGGATTGCTCCGTTAGTGAATGGGCGAGCAGCTGACTTATTCCTAGCTTCAAGAGGCCTCAGGCAAGGATGCCCCTTGTCTCCTCTCATGTATGCAATTCAAGCTTCATTCCTCAGTTTTCAGTTGGACTTTTTCCAACAGGACCAAAGTCTGATAGGCCTCCGCATTGTTTATGGGGTAAAGGACCTAAACCATGCTCAATTCGTTGATGACACCTTACTTCTGGGAGGGGCAAGCGGTTCCATGACTAGAAACTTCAAAAGAGAATTGGATCAGTATAAATATCCTCAGGAAGCAAGATAAATCTCTCGAAAATAAAAATCTATAGTTGGAATTTCACCCCAAGAGAAATGTTGGTCATATCTAGAATCCTAGAAATGGAGGGCTTCAAAAATTGGGACTCATTCAAATATCTTGGCATTCCTATCATCAAATCTAGATCGAACACCTCGCACTGGCTCCCTCTCCTAAAAAAGCTAAAAAACAGGGTTAGATCCTGGGGAGATTCTTGGCTAAACTTGGCAGGCAAGGCAGTGCTTATCAAATCGGTCCTCTCAAGCATCCCAATTTATCAAAAATCAATGCTTTTGGCCCCGAAAGCAATTGCCCGAAAAATCGATATCATTCTTAGAAGGTTCATGTGGGAAGGGGGAAATCATAGCGCAAAGAAACTCCACCTGATCAGCTCGGGAAAGGTCACTAAACCTATCCAGGAAGGAGGTCTGAACTTCAGGGATGTAAGTTCCCAAAATCTAGCTCTGGGAGCCAAGCTACTGTGGAATATTGTTTCAAGGATAACTACATGGAGCAAGAGAGTGCTTTGGAAGAAATACTTCCAGGGCCCAAGATTGCGCTGTCTCGAATTTCCCCCAAACGCTGCCAAAGGCTCCCCAATTCTCTCTCTTTGTAAGAAAGCTCTCGAATTCTTCAAACCATTGCTAAATTGGATCCCAGGAAATGGGAAGTGTATAAACATCTGGGAGGACTCAATCTTGGGGGATCCTCCTCTAAACACTATAGAAGATCTAACAAATATAAAATATTGGTTAAAAGATCAAAATTTAACTACCATATGGGACATATCGGAATGGAATATTGATGAGGACAAAACTTGGAGGAATTGGAACTTCAGAAACTGCCCAAAAGAGTTAGCCACGAAGAGACTCAAGATTTTGGATCTCCTCCATGGGAAATCCCCTCTGAAAGCAGGTGCAGCGGATAAGCGAGGATGGGGGCCTTGCTCCTCAAACTACATGGTAGCAGAAGGTTGCAAGGCTATTCGCTCAATCCCACTTGCCCCTCCAGATCCCATGACCTGGAAGGCTCTTTGGTCCTGCAAATTGCTCACAAAATTTGACATGTTTTCTTATACTTTGGCTCATAGAAGCATCCTCACCGGAGACAATTTGAAAAGAAGAGGCTGGGAAGGGCCCTCAAGATGCCCTCTTTGTTGTTCAAAGGAAGAATCTACAGATCATCTGCTGTTTCTTTTCCCTTTCTCTACTGAAGTTTGGGAACAGTCCCTCGGGCTTCCCCCTGGGATTATAACTCTCCCGCAAGATATCTCCACTTTGCAGAGAATGTGGATCTCCCCCAGTCCCTTCCCCCTTCAAAAAAAGGCCCATATCAAACATTGATGGTTGGCACTTCCTAAATTTATCCTTTGGAAGCTATGGCTAGAAATAAATAATAGAGTCTTCAGAGAAATTTCCTGCCCCCCCGCCATAGTGGCATTGAAAGCTAAAGCCCTGTTCAAAGAAAGCATGGGATTTTTTGCAAAGGAGAAAAACTCGGTAGTACTGAATTCGAATGAAGAAAAATGGTTAAATAACTTCTCTCCATCGATACAGACCAACGTCACCCCTCCAGACAAAGCCCCAGCGAAATGGGAAATTCGATTGAATTCTATAGACTTTGAAGAATGGAGAAAGACATTCAGGATACAAACATTTTTCTTGGATGAGGCAGCAAAAGGAAATCCAGGGGTGACAGGAGGGGGAGGGATCCTGTTGGATCCAGAGGGATTAACAGAATTGACCTAATCCTGGGGACTAGGAAACAACACAAACAACAATGCCGAAGCATTGGCTCTATGGCAGGGGCTCTTTCAGGCATTGACTCAAAATATTAAAGACCTAATAATCTTTGGTGACTCCAGGTTGCTAATCCAGGCGCTGAAATTCAAAACAACTCCAAATCAGGCTAAGTTGAATCATTATCTAGCGAAAATCAAGCTCCTCTTAAAAAACCTCAACTCGTTTTGTTTGTACCATATGCTAAGGGAACTAAACTCACTTGCGGACCTAGAAGAAAACAAGGCAAGTCCCTTGGGAAAGGGCACACTCCTCGTTAATGGGATGGAAAGCCAAATGGAAATTCCTTAAGCCTCCAAGGGGATGGGCCCAAAGGCCTGTCAGTAGGATCCCTCCCGATGTGGAGCTTGAACAATTGAAATATGACATGCAAAGTCTGAAAAAGAAGTGGAATGCGGAGCTGGAGTACCGGCAATCCCCAGAAACTTTGACAGTCAGGAAGCTTAAGGCCAGGTCTTTTGGTTTTGTTGTTTTTAGATGCTATCTATAAAGCAGAACTTAATATGTAATTATCCAGGCAGTAAAGCCTCTGCTACTTTCTATAGGGCTAGTTTTGAAATTAGGGTAGAAGATTCTAGTTTTGTGGAGAACACTACTCTAGATACAACAGAAACTCAAAGATGTATTTGCACCAGAGGCTTGACCTTTTCTTTTTAATATAATCTTCTAACTGTTTTTGTCAAAAAAAAATATTAATCTAACATTAAATATTTATATCATAACAACTTTATAACCTAAACTCCTAACACAAAATGATCATCAACTATATCCTCTTTCCTGTTATGCTCAAGATACATCCTTGCCTTCGTTGGTATACCCTTTCCCCTGGTTATGCAAGATATCCTTCCCTCCAGTGTTATAAGGGTTTATACACTGTCATGAAGGAATCTACCGTGACAAAATAAAGACACAATCATACTTCTCTTGGTTTTGGGATAAACTTTATTTTGTCAGTAGAGATCAATCATAGTTGTCCTAACATATTATAAACCTACGATATTACCACCCCTTATCGAGATGATTTGAGGTAACTTTTTTTTCTAGGAATCCCCTGTAGTGAGCATGCATGGGAGGGCAAAAAGGGGCAGGAATGCAAGAAAACATTACCTGTGAATTGCGAGAACCCCGACTTTTAGTCAATCTGGTTACTGAGCTGGTTAAAAGGAAAGGCTACCAACTACTATTAAGAAAGGGTCCTCCCAAATTCGATGTCTAGTTTGAGTAAAAAAAAGGATTAGTCGTACATTTGACTATAGGCAAGTTTATTTCTCCCCTCCCTCACTTGGTACAAAAATCACTCATGAATCATAATACAATGAGGTCTACAAGGGAAATGGCCATTGGATATATAATTGATTGATTGGGAAAATTTACCCTATGTGGGAAAAGGCCTTAATATAATGAACTCTTGATGCAAACTGCCAGAGAGAGAGAAGGGAGTGAAATTTAGGGAGTGTTAATGAAGGAATTGAGCATTGCAGAGATTTTGTATAGAACGATTGGGTTCCTATTAAATACGATTCCACTCTATGACAAATGAATGTCATATTTTCATGCTGTATGAGTTAGTCATGTAATTGACAATCATAATCTTAAGATAATCAAGTTACTTGTCTTGGTTGAACCCGCGCTGTGTAGACAATAGGGTGGAGTGTTGGTGAATGGTTAAGGGATTGAAGAAAATCGTGATTTAATACGCAGAGTAACTGAAATTTGTTGATCAAAGATCCTGAGTGGGAATCACTATAGAGGAAGTGCATTGAAATGCGTTGAAGAAGGGGCGTCAAAGTCGAGTGGAGTTCTCTGCACTAACTCCAGTCGAAGGTTCTTCAATAAATGTTGAATTGAGTTTGGATAGGATCGATCTCATAACTTGTAAATATCGCCAAGAAGGGTATTTATTTTCATTAATGAGGATTGAAGGAGCGTGACTAATCACTATGGAGGAAATCAATCCATGATTCATAAATATGTGAAAGCATTATGAAGAGAACACTAGATCTAATAATGACAGGGTATCATGGTCTGTGCGTGTTAGGATGAGTAATTTGTAAAGCAACATGCAGATCATTGTTATAACGGTTCTGGTGGCCTGTGGCATTCCTGCTACCCTATTTGAGTTCTTGTAACTTATATATAATTCCTGCAACCTACAACAGAGTATTATTAAAAACTGGTAATGGGAGAGGAAATGTTTTCAAAGAAACTCTTTAATTTAAATTCCAGAATAGAATAACACATCATGTGTTGATTGCAGGTGTAGATTTAGACTGAAACTCATAAGATTAAAAAGGAGTTTTAGTGCAGGGCTTGATAGCCCTGCATCAAGAATTGGGTTTCTCCATGGTTGGTGGGGAAGTCAAATCCCATGGACTAAACCCTTTAAAATTGGGAACGATTGATATCGATTCATTTTTTTAGATCAAGAGGAAGAAATAACGAGGGGAAGGAAGATTCAGACCAACCTGCATCCATTTCGCAGTGTGATCGTTGGTTTCACTGAAAAAATAACGAGGGCAAAGAGGATGCCGATCTGCATCCGTTTCACATTGTGCTCATTGATTACTCTCAGCCTCCCAGATTTTCGCTGACGAAGAAGGGAGAAATTAGCCAAAAAAAAACTTCCCGCCATAGCCACCGTTTAAAAAAGAGGATTATTTCACTATAGAGCTGAAAAATAAAAATATAATTTATTTATTCATTCATATTTTTAATAGTGAAATAATTTTTTTAGAAATATTAACATAGATTGTTAAAAAAATAATTAATTTTAACCTAATAAATCAAAATTTGAAGGAGTTGGTGTGGAAACATGAAACAAGTTCCCTCAATTTAAAAATAAAGGAATATTATAGTAATGTTCTTTCTTTAGTATTAGTTATCTACCTATTATATCTTCTTGGTGCTCTTTTAGGTTTAGGTTAATGTTTAACTTGAAATTATGTCATTTTTTACACTAATGAGAATACTACAACTCATTTAATCTACTCTACATCATAATGAGATTGTTTTAGTTTACACACGAATTGAGCAATCTTCTCTACGACACTAGTTGGAGTCCTCTCACAAGAGATACCGGATTCTAAATGTTGGACATGCTAAGGGCTTGATGTCAGCATATTCACATTTGGAGGGGTAACATGTTGTCATGAAGTATCTCGTGTGGCCATTTTTTTTAGGAACCATGTCTCATATCATGTTGTTGTTTTCTCTTGTCGAGGTAGAATATTGTGTAGCATTCCAACATTATCTTAGTTGCATGTGGAGAACACCAATAATCAACCTCCATTCCTTTAACAAACTCTACAAAGATTTGTGGTGAAAAATTTCACGATACATGTTGTGGTTTGACCATCTCCCATTTCTTGGAATATCCGTAAGAATGCACAATTTCTCACACCCTCACACACAGATCAAGATTTTATCAATGATAAATTGGGTCTAGTCATATTTATTCCTCACACTGAACTTCCTCTATGTTTTATGCTAGTGTTCATTAGACAATGACTTCAACCCAACAAAAAAAAATGATCAAAACAGATTTGACCATGAGTAAGATTATCAATAGCAACAAATTCCCTTGCAATCCTCAATTGACTGAACAATTGTTTAACATGTGGAGACCATTATCTCAAACATTGACTCAATTCCTCCATTTATCCAGTTGATGTATTGGACCTCACTCAACATTGAATACTACCTAATTATGCATCATGTTATTTGGTATCCCTTTGGAAAAGTATCAATAAGCCCCTCATTGGGTGCTCCCATATCAACATTGACACTCGACCCACCCTTTGCGATGGCCCTTGGGAAAAACATTCCATGTCAAAATTTGTGGACCCCACATGTGCTTGAGCATCAAGTTCCATAGATGCCTTTTTTGTATTCACCGCAACCTTATCCCAAGATTCAACGCTAATGTTTTCTACATGTGCTTGAGCCCCTTCGACATCAATATTTATTCACATGATTTGTAGATGCAACTCTGCCCACAAGCCTATGGGCAGAGTTGTAGCATCTACAACTCTCTATAGCTCTTTGGAGGTTGGAAATTGGAGGGAATATGATAATTACTTTGAAACATATTGTATGCTTTATTGACTATATGCTTTATTGTATGCAAATGCTCAACAAGACTAGCACACATGTTCATAATTAAAATTGATTTTACAAATGAGATGGAATTTATGTCCATGTCCCATTATAATAACCTAAAACTTAATTGATTTTAACCTGATCAATAATGAGATGAAACATTCAAAAATATTAAAACTTACTTGCATATGACACAAAAATTGAAATTTGAAGGAGTTGTTGTGAAAATACATTGGTCAAAATTTGAAGGAGTTGTTGTGAAGACACAATGCTCAAAATTTGAAGGAGTTGGTGTGGAAACATGAGACAAGATCCCTGAAGTTAATAATAGAGGAACATTATAGTAATGTGCTTTCTCTAGTATTAGTTATATGTCTACGATATCTTCTTGGTGCTCTTTTAGGTTTAGGTTAGTGATGAACTTGAAATTATGTCATTGTTACAACTGTTGTTCACACTAATGAGACTGCTACAACTCATTTTCCAACTGAGAAATCTACTCTACATCCTAATGATATTGTTTTATCTTGCACACGAATCAAACAATCTTCTCTATGCCACATGTTGTAGTCCTCTCATCAGTGGTACCTGATTCTAAATGTTGGACATGCAAAGGGCTTGATTTTAGCCTGTGCACATTTGGAGGGGTAACATGTTGTCATGAAGTATCTCGTGTGGCCATTTTGTTTAGGAACCATGTCTCATGTCATGTTGTTGTTTTATCCTAGTCGAGGTGAAATATTGTGTATCCTTTCAACATTAGCTTAGTGTCATGTGGAGAACACCAATAATCAGCCTCCATTCCTCTAACAAACTCTACAAATATTTGTAATGAAAAAGTTCATAATACATGTTGTGGTTTAACCATCTCACATTTCCTTGGAATATCCACAAGAATGCACGATTTCTCACACCCTCGTACATGGATCAAGATATTATCAATGATAAATTGGGTCTGGTCATATTTATTCCTCTCAATGAACTTCCTCTATGTTTTACGCTGGTGTTCATTAGACAATGACTTCAACCCAACATAAAAAAAAATGATTAAAACAGATTTGACCGTGATTAATATTATCAATAGCAATAGACTCCCTTGCAATCCTCAACCTAATGAACAATTGTTTAACATGTGGAGACCATTATCTCAAACATTGGCTCAACCTCTTCATTGAGCCATCCAATGTATTGGACGTCACTCAACATTGAATAATTCCCAATTATGGAGCATGTTATTTGGTATCCCTCTGGAAAAATATCAATAATCCCCTCATTGGGTGCTCCCATCTCAACATTGACACTCAATCCACCCTTTGTAATGGCCCTTGGGAAAAATATTCCATGTAAACATTTGTGGACACCACACATGCTTGAGCATCAAGTTCCATAAATGCATTTTTTGCATGCACCCCAGCCTTATCCCAAGCTTCAACATTAATATTTTTGACATGTGCTTGAGCCCCTTCAACATCAACATTTATTCACATGATTTGTAGATGCAACTTTGCCCACAGACAAAGGGAAGTAGGTATTTCATGGAATGGACCCATCTCTCCTACCATCTAAGGTTGAATGAAGAAAATTGAGTATATTTGGGTGTCCCAAGGGGGAATTGGTGGGGTTCCCAGATTTCCTACTGTGTCATCGACTGGTAGAGGAAGTGCATCGATGGGTAAAATGAGTAAAATTAGAAAAAGTACTCCCATTTCCAAAACTAACTCAATAAATGACTAAAATGTACTCTCATTGCTAAAACTAACTAAACTAAATCTAGAGTATCTTAAAAAAAATTGATATACTTTGCCATAATGTGATGTGAATTTATAAAACTTGCAACAAATACGTTAACTTATCGGGTTAATGTTCCATATCTAGGGCCCTATAATATTTAACCCATGAGTGACATATGGTTATCATTTCAAGGATTGGTACACCATGGATGGTTTTTTGGGCCTATTCCATGGTTGAAGGCTAAAATCCAGGGAATTGAGCAATACAATTTACTTTATATGCTTCAAAAAAGTCATGCATTAGGATTTGGGCCATCACACAAATCCCACTTTCCTTTCTATGTGCCTAAATGACCACCATATATGAGGATTGTGCCTCTCTAATTAGTGTGACACATTAATATGCCTCACACTCATTAGAGAGGCACTGGTGAATGGGGCCAACTGTCGAGCTAATTATATGATATTGATTTCGACATTAAATTGTAAACCCAGGGTTCGTAAAATTAGAGATGTAAGCACAATATATGCAGGGCTAAAGCAATCTATTCTACTCTAATATTCGAAAGGAAACACTTTGACTAAAACTAAATCTAAAATCTAAAAAATATGAAATTGCATCAAAGGAAATTAATCTAATAAACCTTGCAACTGAAACTATCTCTAACTATGAAATAAACTGAAATTGAATATAACTTATGAAAACAATTGAAATTGAATCTAACTACGAAAATATGAAAGATAAAATTAATCTATGAAAACATGGAATTGCATAAATCAAATCTAATAAAAGCATTGAAAATTACAAATAACAACAGGCAAAATGAAAAGCATGTGAGCTCACATGAGAAACTAAATTAACAAATCAAAACATGAAGAAATCTAACTCTTTATTCCAAAAGTATCAATCCAATTACAAAATGATGAGATCCATATATGACTCTCAAAATGACAAACTATTTCATTATTTCTCTATTTCTAGAGAGAGGCCTCCTCCCAAATGAGGAGAGGACCCTCTTATTTATACATGAATGAGGATAAACCACTCATAATTACAGATCCACTTTTCCCTCCAACTATCCATTTAAACCCTCCACAAATATTTTGGTGGCAACATTCTTTCAAGTTGTAATTAGGTACACTTTTGTATTGATTTGGATCATCACAACGCCACTCTAATTTCTTCCAACTATCATTGACTAGATATTTGGTTAAATGTTTTCTATTTTTTCTAAAGGTATGGGAGGGTTTCGATACTTGAGGATGTTTGATGTCACCGCATAATACTTAAGGAGGGTTTTATTATTGAATTACCAAGTCGAGTTGATGTCACAGAAGCTTCAATTCACCCACCAATGTCATCTTGCACCGACGATTGATTGATTTATGGGAAACCCAGTGGAGTATTGCCTTAGCTCTTAAATGATTAATAAGTGACTATTTCATGGGTATGGGGTTAAATTTTTTCTAATTTTCCTTGCCTCTATGCTTATCTACAACCATCTATCTCTCTTCCAAGGTTTGCTATTCCGTCATTGTTGCATTAGTTTTGGTCATTTCTAAATTTGGATTATTGAGTAACTAAGGGGAATATAGTGTGGGGGTTATGTGAATAATGGTGAGAATGATCACAAGAGAATTTCCATGGGGTAGGAGAATGCATGAATGAATCACACTTATTGAAAATGTTTAAACTCCCTACTGATGTGGGGATTTCTTTAATGTTGGAGGATATCAAAGATGTGTCATTGCGACTAAGTGGACATATGTTGGTGAGAACGATGTCATCGGCTCATCATCTTCACTCATAGATTCTTCAGAGGATGATGTCATCATCTCATCATTTTTATTACTATTGTCATTCACACACCACAAATGTCACCTTGCACCGACCCCGCATAGTGAGCAATGAATGGGGACAATGTTGAAATTTCTTCAAATTGTGCATGTATGCGTCGAAACTCGACATGGTTAAACTAGACACATGGATTGACGGTGTGGGAGGGTTTCAATACTCAAGGATGTATGATTTCCCCACATAATCTTTGAGATCGTCCACATTTGCATCAACATTCATCATGTTGCACCTCTCATTGTCATCATTCATCATTCCCTTCTATAGAATAGTTGTTAGAACTATCTTGAAATTTGTCATGGAACTTCAAATACACCCATCACAAATTTCTTCCACCGACCCTGCACAACGAGCAGTGATTGGGGCCAACGTTGAATTTTTTTCAATTTGTGCCCGTATGCATCAAAATTTGACATGGTTAAACTAGATATTTTCCTTGAAGGTATGGGAGGGTTTTGATACTTAAGGATGTTTGATGTCCCCGCATAATATTTCAGGTCATCCATGTTTGCATCAACGTTCAATATAATGGATGTCTCATAGTGAGCATAGTGAATGTGTCCTGCCTTGAAGGTGAATGAGCATAGTGAAATTTCTTCCACCGACCCCACATAGTGAGCAGTGAATGGGGCCAACGTTGAAATTTCTTCAAACTGTGCATGTATGCATCGAAATTCGACATGGTTAGACTAGACACATGCCTTGACAGTATGGGAGGGTTTCAAGACTCAAGGAATATGTCTGATGTCCCGACCACATAATTTTTGAGTTCGTCCATGTTTGCAACAACATTCATAATGGGGTGTCTCATATTTCTCAAATGTCGTCGTTTCCATCCATAGAATCTTTGTTGGAACTCTCTTGAAATGTCATGGAACTTCCAATTCAACTACCACAAATGTCATGCACCGACCCCGCATAGAGAGCACTAGTGAGTGGGGCCAACGTTGAAATTTCTTCAATATGTGCTTGTATGCATCAAAATTTGGCATGGTTAGACTAGACACATGCCTTGACAACATGGGAGGGTTTCAAGACTCAAGGATGTTTGATGTCCCGACCACACAATCTTTGAGATCGTCCATGTTTGCAACAACGTTCATAATGGGGCGTCTCATATTTTTCAAATGTCGTTGTTTCCATCCGTAGAATATTTGTTGGAACTCTCTTGAAATGTCATGGAACTTCCAATTCAACCACAACAAATGTCATGCACTGACCCCGCATAGTGAGCACTAGTGAATGGGGCCAATGTTGAAATTTCTTCAATGTCTTCCTGTATGCATCGAAATTTGACATGGTTAGACTAGACACATGCCTTGACGGTATGGGAGGGTTTCAAGACTCAAGGATGTATGATGTCATAAATAAACATTTTGAAAAAATTTCAACATTGGCCCCATTCACAGGTAATTGTTGCCCATCATGTACTCTAGCTTCAGTACAATGTCTTTTAATACTTGTTTCCTTTAAAATTCGACCGATCAGAAAATTAAAACGAAACGAGAAGAGCCCCAATACAATGTCTTTTAATAGTTGTACTCTAGTCGAGAAGACTCGCAAACCCTTTTTGAAGTGTCGTTATTATAGCAAACTTGTTGCAACATCTGTAAAATGCAGCATATTTATATATTTTATAATGTCGCAATTCCAATGATCATTGACCAAATAAAAGTCGACTTGGTAAAAATACTAGGTGATCGTTGGAGGGGGAAAACCTAGTTTCCACAACGTCGCAACTGCGACAACTATGTTCACAAACATGGCAAGAGAGACGACTATGTCACAAATGTGGCAAGAGAGGCGACTATGTGGAAAACGTGGTAAGAGAGATGACAACGTGGCAAGAGAGACGACAACGTGGCAAGAGAGATGTTAACGTGGAAATAGCGACGTTATTGACAATATGGAAAAAAGAAATTTAAAATTTCCTTTATTTTTCGACAGTATGGCCAATTTTTTCCATAACGCCGCAAATAGAACGTTGAAATGTTTACAATATGTACTAGTGAGATGATCACCTTATTCATTTATGCCCCAAACTTGCGGAAGATGCGAGGCTATTATTTGTACCGCCCGTTGCGCTGATGAATCCTTTCCCACATAACCAACACATGGCCTTGAGCTCCCCAAATGTCAGAAATGTGACCGATGGGAGTCAAAACCCGTCATTGCAAGACGACAACCGTTTGTGTATCAATATGGTCGATGTGAAAGTTCATGTAGCCACTCGATATTGAGATTATAGTTCTTCACAGGCTATACCTGGTCTAGAATCTCCTCTTCCTCCTCTGGAGATGACTTTACAGATCGAAAAACCAGAGCCATCGCCTCGTATTTCGAAAGGAGTACTCAAGCACTCTACCCACAATCCAAATGCTAGAGCCACCCAGAACTACTCTATTGTTGATGACCTAGGTCAAAACCCTTGTGCAATGTCGATTTTGGAGGTACTCCAGATGTGTCCTTCACAGAGGAATTCCTTACTATCTACGTTAGGATATCTAGAACCCAGTGGCTCAAAAGTTATCAACATTGACGTCACAGATGTGAAGCCTCACTTGCCTTACCATGTGGAATTCCAAATCCACGTGGGGTACTCAAAGTATACCATCAAATGTGTGGTTGGTGATGAAGGCGCTGCTACATGTGTGATGTCCCTGATCTGTTGGAAAGTTCTCGATTCTCCGGATCTTTTTAAATCATCGAACATGTTGATTTCTTTTGACAGTCATTCCTTTCACCCTCACGATATTCTTCTTGCCTTTCCAGTCCAGTTAGGTGGGAAGACGGTAGAGGTGGAGGTTGAGGTAGTTGATGCGCCTCTTGATTATAACTTGTTACTAGGCCACAATTGGACCTATGCTATGACTGTCGTCGTATCGTCCGTCTTTTGTACTCTTTGTTTTCCTAATGATGGGAAGATCGTGAAGATTGACCAGTTATCCTTTGTGTATGCTAGTCCCAATGCATATGTTGGACCGTCGATCCCTGTGATCAACAATTCTCAGCCGACAACTGAGAATATCGATGTTGGAATGTATTCTTCCCTTATGGGAACTTTCGACTTCATTGCACTGATTCACCACGTTTACGCCATGTCCGGTAGGTTTGTTTCGTCAAAGAGGTCCATTCCTTTCCACACTTCTTATTTTAGTGATCCTTGGACCCTACCTTATGCGACTTCATCTTTTGAAGGTCAGTCACATGTTGGAATGTCCATGCCACTATCGGCAGCATAGATTGTGTATCAAGCTATTTTCGACTCTTCCGCCGATCCCGATCATGTTACCTTGCCGAATGATATGCATCACCGCTCTTATTTTTTCCCGGTGCTTGAAAGAATCAAACAAGATGAATTTCGATCTACTTTGAGTGAGATAGTCGATCACGCCATAGTTCCACTTGATACACACGACATTTATGTCGAAGGAAATATGGAGAGTATTTCTCCTACCATCAGGATCTATATCTCTCATACCCCTGGCAAGATTGAAAACATACATATCGGTGCGGATTGTTCGCCAGAAGAAATCCTGATCTGCATCGAACTCTTCAAGGAATTCCGATATATATTTGCTTGGTCATATGAAGAGATTCCAGGAATCGACCCTCATATTGTCGAGCATGACATTAGAACGTATTCGGATGCTAAACCTATTCGGCAACGTCTTAGAGTTGTCAATCCCTAGAAGGCCCCTGCCATTAAGGAAGAGGTATAGAAGCTACTTAATGTTGGATTCATCTACCCGGTTCCCTTGACTGAATGGGTATTCAATCCCGTTTCGGTGAATAAGAATCAAGGAACTATCCGTGTATGCATGGACTTTCACGACCTAAACAAGGGCCGTCCTAAAGATAACTTCCCAACACCTTTCATCAATAAGATTCTCGACGAGTGTGAAAGAAGTGAAGTGTTTTCTTTTATGGATGAATTTTCAGGGTATAACCAAATTCAAATTAAACCTGAGGATCAACACAAGATGACATTTATTTGTCCTTGGTGTACTTTCTCATACCGGAAAATGCCTTTCTACCTTAAAAACTCCGGAGCAACCTTCCAACGTGCTATGAACTTTGCATTCCACGATCTTAAGCATACAGTCAAAGCTTACCTTGACAATCTTGTTGCTCACTCTAGTAAGAGAGAGGATCACTCTACGCACCTTCGGCTTGTTTTTGAAAGATGTCATTACTATAGAATCCGGTTGAACCCTCATAAGTGCATCTTTTGCATTAGGTCTGGTCGTATTTTGGGATTTCTAGTTTTTGAGACCGGGATCATCGTAGATCCATTAAAGGTTGAGGCAATACTTCGATTGCCTCCCCCACACACTATTCGACAAATTCAAGGTTTACAGAAGAAATCTAACTTTTTACGTCGATTTATAGTAAACTATGTCATCATCACTAAGGGTTTCATGCATCTTTTGAAGAAGGACACCCCTTTTATCTGGGATGAGCGAGCCCAAGAGTCCTTCGATGCTTTGAAGAAAGCCTTGGTATCGGTGCCTCTGTTGAAGTCTCCTCACTACAATAGGGATTACTTGTTTTATATAACCGGGTCTGAGGAGACGATTGGTATGGTTTTGGTTCAAGAAGATGATGAGCTTCATGAGCACGTCATCTACTATCTTAGTCGAAACTTAGTTGATCCTTAGCTTAATTATTCTCACGTTGAAAAGCTAGCTTTGGCTTTCGTTCATGCAGTCCAACATTTATGCCATTATATATTGCTTTGCAATACTATTGTAGTTGCCAATGTCAATCCATTTCAATACGTCCTTACCAGGCGTATCATAGGGGAAAAATATAATAAATGGATTGTCATTTTACAATAATTTGATCTCGATTTCGCTTCTGCGAAATCCAAGAAATCACTAGTCTTCGCGGAGTTAATATCTGACTTTCCACGATTACATGAGGATGTTATCCATGTTGATTCGTTTGTGGACGAACACATTTTTCTTGTCTCATCGTCCAACCCCTGGTATGGAGACATCGTTCTCTATCTTCAAACCTTGAAGTTCCCTCAGCATCTCTCGCGAGATGATCGACGACATATATGATACCAAGCTAAGAATTATACCATCGTTGGCGTCACTTGTATCACCAAGGAATAAACAATATCTTGCGTCATTTTTTAACTCACAGGGACGCTGAGTCAGTCCTAAACGATTTCCATAATGGGGCTTGTGGTGGTCATTTATCTGGGCTTGTGACAACCCAGAAACTTTTGCGAGCAGATTATTTTTGTCCATCTATCTTTAAAGATTGTATTGAAGTGGTTAAGAAGTGTCACCCATGCCACGTGTTCACTCGTAAAATGCGCTCGCATCCAGCCCCACTTCACCCAATCATTACCATCGGCCCCTTCACCAAGTGGGGGGTGGAATTTGTAGATTGAAACCCAAATTCGACTTGGGGGTTGTTGGGTCACAAAAATACGACACTTTATTCATCTTTCATATACCATTTGTCGCCTTTATTTCCATTTCATTCTTTCATAAAACCATAATTATCATCACTTTCATAAAAACATATGGGTTTACATTTCCATTTTCCAAATTATTTATTTTGAGTATTTTTAAGAGAATTTGTGACTAAATATTAGAAAATTAACATATTTTCATTATATCTCAAAGGTGGATGAGTTTTGTGATGACTACAGGCATATTTGAAGATTTTCACAACGTCAAAAATCACCACCTAGCTTCAAATTCGAATTTTATCTTCTTTGAAGATGTGGAGATAATCATTCAAGCTCACTTCAAGGAGAAGATCATGGATAGAAAATCTTATCTAAGATATTTGTGGAGGATTTGAAGGGATAGGTTGAGAGAAAAGTGGATCTGTAATTATGAGTTTGTTATCTTTATTCATGTATAAATAAGTGGGTTCTCTCCTCATTTGGGAAGGAGGCCTCTCTCTAGAATAGAGAATAGAAGAATAGAGTGA
>SNQJ01S0019957.1:53400-67691 GCA_010110895.2 Picea sitchensis
CATAGATTAGTTGCATATTTTGTGCTTTCTTAGATTTAGATTCAACGACAGTAGTTTAACATGTTTCTTTTCAATCATTAGCATAGATTAGAAATCCTCTTACCCTGCATATACTTTGCATACATCTCATAAGATTACGACTCCGGATTGATAATTTATGTCGCAATTGCTATCATATAATTCACTCGACAGGGGCATCAAGACATTATCGTGGTCATCGAATACTTTACTAAGTGGGCCAAGGCCATGCCTATAGTTAAATCTAACGGGAATACTGCCGCCTTTTTCGTATTCAATCAAATTATCACCCAATTCGGTATCCCGAGTGATATTGTCACTGATCATGGTAGTCACTTTTAGAATGAAATGATGGAAGAGATAACATCTAGGCCGGGGTTTAAGCATGGTCATTCTTCCCCTTATTACCCCCAGGAAAATGGACAGGTAGAGACCATCAACAATTCTCTCAAGACCATTTTGCAAAAAACTGTCAACCAGAGTAAGTCTGACTGGCACATTATGCTATATCCCGCACTTTGGGCATATAGAACCTCGGTCAAAACTGCCACCGATTTTTCCCCTTTCCATTTAGTACACGGTGTGGAGTCGATTTTACCTATTGAATGTGAAATCCCTTCTCTTAAGTTGGCAGTCGCGCTCCTACCTGACACTTTTGATCTCGAGTGACACCTTGTACACCTAGAGAGTCTTGAAGAGCAACGTCGAGATGCCTCTACGACTATTGAGGCAAACAAAAGACCTGTCAAGGTCCAGTACGATAAGTTTGTCTGTCATCGGGTGTACACTGAGGGTTACTTGGTCCTCATATATGATCAAGCCAAAGAACCATTGGTGGCAGGAAAGTTTAAACCCATGTAGCAAGGTCCCTATATCATGCGACGTGTCTTAGAAAAATGAGCCTATGAGTTAGAAGATTATGAAGGGAATATGTTGGTCAAGCCCAGGAATGGGCTCTACTTGAAAAAATATTACGCTTGAGCCCCAAGCTTGGGAGGAAGTCTTTGTATACTAATGTAACTTAGTGTATATACCTTTTCCCTTTATTTTCGTCTTCAACTTTCTTATCGAGTTTTCTCTTGATTTGATCCAGAATCGGATCCAAGAGCCTGATAGGGCTCAAAAAGGCCTAAAAATCAAATTTCTCATAATGGATTCAAAACGAAAGTGTACGTAGGCCTCGTCAATACAAACCCAACACAACTTGAACTGGCTCAAACATACATCATATGCTCCTGATATCGCACTCTGTTCGTTTTACCAAACAAACAAAAAGTCAAATAGGTCAACAGGCAAAAAGTCAATGCTGATGTCAGCATGGCATCATGATGACATGGTAGCATGACACGTGGAAATAAGCCGTATAGCTAATGTGGTAGGGGAACATTGGACTACTGACGTGGCATCTATGGGTGGACCAACCGGGAGGTGACACGTGTCACCACTGCAAGGGTCACACATGGCACACCCATACAACTGACGTGGTGCGACCGTACGATGACACGTGGAAGGGTACAACATCGATAGGTGGCAGGAAGGAGGCAGACAGGTGGGAAAATTGTTGCTTAACATGTGGCATAAAAAATCAACGAATAGAGAGGTGCCACATGGCCCAGACATGGGCTGCCACGTGGCACCCATTGGTTGGCTCATCGTTTGTTTGCAAAATTGTTATGGAGCACTTGGGATTCGAGCTCGAGACCTTCCACCGGGATATGCCTTGGTCAGGATGGGCTAGCTGGGCTGCCCACATATGTACGTTGTAAACTATAACAATTCACCTATATATAAAGTGATGTGGAGGTCTGAGCAGAGGCGGAAAGGGCTGGGGCTAGCCCCAGCCCGCGGTTCTGTTTGCACCACTACACATGACCATTGCTTGAGACTACGTCACTTAACTGTTGAAATATATGTGGGCACGGAATGGGCTCTAGCTCTGGGGTTTCAGAGCCATAGTTTTATACACCTACCATGAGACTGACCTTGTTAACGGATAACGCTGATATGGTTGGCGCCCGGTCGGTCGGGCTAGCCCGCCGACCAGAGCGCTAGAATAGGGGCCAGTTCAACGTTTATCCCATGGATTTAGAGAATTCACCTTATGACCAGAGCTGTTAGTTAAGGGGGCCAGCGCCTAGAGCTTAAACCGTGGGCACATGGCCCAATCACATAAGACCTGGTGTTGGAATCTCAAGGGGCCATCGCACAGGAGTTAGCACAAGGTCACGTTGAGCGCACCCATAGGACCATGGGCCAAATTTTTGAGGGGATGTGCCCAATATATGTGTAAAGTGGGTTTTTAAACTATGGTTTATGATTTTTTATTGATTTTCTCCACTGTTTTGGAGATTTTTGGCCCTTTTTGAGGCCAGATCTTGGGGGGAAGTTGGGAGATGGTTACCAAATTCAGATCTATATAAACCAGGCCTTCTTGATTCCATGGGAGGAGATTCAGAGCAAGTTTATACTGAATATTTTCCAAGCCAAAGCCATTTTTATCCAGAGAAGATGTTGAGGATCGCACCTTTGCAGGCCATTTCTAGGAGCTCTGGTCATCTGATTTGAGTGTCGTTTCTTCTATTGGGTTCTAGAGATCTAGTAGAACAAGACCAGATCAATTTTGTAACATTTTGTCACTATTGTGATGTACTTATTGATATTTGAATATAAATAAGAAATCCTCACCCACTGAGACAAAGGCCTGGAGATGTAGGCGATATTGTCGAACTCCGTTATCACATTGGTGTTATGGTTTGTTGTTGTTTTATGCTTCATTTCAGTTCTATACATGTTCACATGGATGTTATACTTCTTATATAACTTATTTGTATTTCATTAAGTTTCCTAATTGGTTAATCAAAACATGCTTAATAACTCAACCATAGTCGTGTAAAAGATCTTTTCGGATCATGGTTGGAAGATGTCAATGGAGTCTTCGGTCTACTTAGGATTCACAGACAGATCTAGTCATCATACATGGAACTTGGCTTCCACTGCTTGGGTGGTTTACTCACCCGAGGGTCTACTGGTGTCTTTAGGTGGCGTATGCCTAAGGCCATCCACAAATAATGTGGTCGAATATAACGTCGTTATAGAACTTTTGCATGATGCTATCTCACATGGTATTCTCTCTTTAGAGGTTTGCCTGGATTCCCAGTTAGTAGTATGTTAGTTGAACGACAGTTACCGCGTGCGTGATCCTACTTTACTCTGACGATTCCTACAGGTACATCTTTTAGAACGACAATTTGATTTTATTACTTATTATCACATACCTAAGAGTTCTAATTATGTATTTGATGCTTATGATAATTTCGTTTTAGATTGGTATTTTTCACATAACTAAAGCAAAGAAAACCATCTCATCAATGTACACATTGTAATATAAGTAAAGCCGAAGATCCCTGTTTTATATATATTTCAAAAAATATGATGTTTATAGTATAAAATTGGGGCTAACACCCTCAATACTTAATATACAACCGATAATACAAGATCCACAACATCTATTCCTGTGGTGCCGGATGTGTGTCATGGTAACAAACTACGATGTTTGAGAGACGCCGAAAGAGTTGCACCCAATCTCTGGGCACACCAACCACTTGTCACTACATGGCTTCTGGAAGATCCTCTACCTGAACCATCAGAATCCTATGAGTCAAACGAGACAGTTTTCCCTACACATTTTGAAGGACTCTCTCAACTTCTCCTCCAACTGCCTCATCTCCTCAGTGCCTCCGACGATGTCGGGGAAGCCCATCCAGCCGTCACGAACCCACCTCTATGTCACACAAGTGTCTAGTTAGTACTTAAGCATCATCCAAAAATATCTTGTTTCACTATACAAAAATAAAATAAAATGAAATATTTAAAAACATTTGACATACCTATGTCCCCATAGGCAGTTCCTGGTGGCAGTGGCATGTCATGGTCCCCTTTGAAGTTAATCCCTGCATAGGGGTAGTCATCCAGAGAAATGACCTATCACCTCCACCAGTAGAATAAATCCTCGTTGTAGGGTGTGGGCACCCTACCTCCCCCCTGACGTCTCATTACCTCGGTCCATTGTGCCATGGATGGATCACGAGATCCTCTCAGAAGAATCTTGAATCTAGGTCCCAAACCTGGAACCCACTCAAAGAAAAAGTTGCATAAGATAGAGGCAAACCCAAAGTTCCTCTTGCTACCCTGTTTTCACTCTGTCAATTGGCTCTTCATATTAGCCAGTAGTGAGGTACACCAGTCATATACTATGGGTCTCAATCACTCTACATCATATAACATGAGTGGCCTCGATTCTTGGTGCAACGAAGCCGATCCTGTGACCCTGGTCAATACGAGGGAAACAATCTTGAGGCTGAGATTATTTATCGCTCGGATGGGGAGTTGACTCCCAACCTTCGGGGTCCTTGCTACACAGTGAGCATCTATGTACTCCTCTATCTTCATACCTCTCCCAGATCACCAGTATTTGAGGTTCACCACCTCACCCCGACGCGATAACCCAGTAAAAAATTATATATCCTCCACTTCAATCCTTAATGGTTGCCCATCGAGGTTGAAGCTTTCACTGTCAGGGTCCCAATAATCCACAAGAATCTCAAGCAACCTCACCTAGGCCCTCATCCTTTTGAGTGCCCAAAATTTATATAAGCCACATATTTTCAAGGCCATTTGAGCCCTGGAATATCTATCCACAACAACATCTACCTCCTTGTGCTCCCTTTCCCTCCATTCTAGCACCATAATGCCAGCTAAAAGTCAAATTTTGAGTTATCAACCATAGAAATCATTGATTACAGACTTGTACGCAAGATTCTTCATTTACAGTCCCATATAGGGCTAAGTATATGTGCCCTTTATTTTTCACAGTCACGTATAACCTCACGTATACGCGACCCGATAAATGGTAGCCTGCGTACACAGAGTTACCCAATTTGCGCCCTAATTTACTCAAAATTTGAAACCTAATTTAAACATTTAATCCACCAAAAAGGAAGAGGAGGGGAAGAGGAATTACTTGGTCCAAACGGTTTCTGATTTCTTCGCCTGATGCTCCTGCAATCACCAGTTGAAGATCGAAGGTAATTTAGTCCAATTTTCACTATTTGGGTAAAAAGTCAAAATGACATACTAATTTTTGGTTTTGTTACTATTTATAACAATTTTTAACCACTTTCTATAGTTTTGAGTCATGTTTTTTGCCTAATGGACTATTACAGCAGTGGATTGAGTTGGTTTTTGTAGTTTTCACCAGGGATTCTTGTGGATTCCCACGTTATGTTGGCCATTCGTAACCACGGGAAGGTATTTTCACTACCCAACTTATAGGATAGGTATCCATTCCATCATGCATTTTTGCATTGTCCTATAACTGTCACTTTTATTCCTTAGGTATGAACCCATTTGTTGCGACACAGAACCCTCCATCTCCTATAAGACGTGTCATCATCAAGTGGTAGAGACTTACCAAACATGGGTGCCCTAGTTAGATCCTCTGCTTCATTTGGTGCCCATGCAAAGATTTTTTCCAGAGGATCGGGAGTCCCTTATAGATAATACATGAATTTATTTTGAGCCTCATCTCTCACTTATAAACATGTTACCTTATGCCTAGAGGACTCCCAACCGAGTTTAATTTAAGATTTTTTCCAACTCGTCTTCAAAAAGCGAAAATATTGTCGAGTGAACTATTCTCTTTCATGCTCGTAAATTGGATTTGAAAGGACCTATATTTGGTACAAGTTTATCCCTTTTTCACATCAAGTAGACTAAATGTCATGAAAATGGACATTTTTTGGTGTTAAGTTGTGATTGCATCTCATGCCCTTGCTTGCAGTATTGAGCCTATGGCCGGTTCTCGTGTTTCATTATAAACCGTTTTCCTTAGAAATTTTGCATCCTCAACCAAGCAGATCCTTGTTTATATCCTTCACAATTTGACACCCTATAGCTAGGAGGGAACATTCCCCCAAGTGTCCATACCCCGCATGCATCTCCTTGCATTGAGCATAGGTATGTTCCACTGCTGGAACTAATTTTGCTTACTTGCAACACTCGTTTCCTCCTATGTATCATAGCATTCATTTGTCATTGACTGGGTGGTTTCCCTTGTGTTCGACGACAAGACATCTATTCACACATTGGGATTCGTGTAGTTTCTTGGATTCCATTATCCTTATTGGTGGTTTCCTCGCCTTTGTCAATAGTTTTCCTCATTGGCTACTATTCTGATGGTATTTTTCATGTACCTCTTGCACTTGGCACGCGTGAAGGATGCACAGGATCATTGGTTTGTGAACATGTTCTTCGTCTGATTTCATCCAAATCATGAAGCTCCTTCTTTGTTCCTTGTGTTGAATGATGCGATATGCCTTAATGCTCTCCTTTCAATGGGTCTCCTTCCATCGATTTCATCTCATCTATTCTGGAAATGAGACCTAGAGTCTTATGAGTACCTTGAGGCTTGTAGTCATTAGTGGCAGGTTCTCTCACCATCGACAGTTGGGAATACATCAATGTCTCTTGATCGATGGATTCTTCAAGTGTTCGACCCCGACTCATTTATTCACACTTGTAAGAATGTACTCGGTGCCTTGATACCTACTTTAATTATCGGTAGGTTGTCTTGTGTTTGTTAAAGGTATACCTAAATGACCGGTAATCAAACGATGTCTCATTGCGTTCGACCTCAACTCCTTTATTCACATGATGTAGACCTGCACCTTTGGCAGATTGTGTAGAAGACTTGAAGACATCAGTATGTGGCCGCAACTTTCCTGAGTTGTTGCTTCCTTTTCATTGGACCTGTTGACCACCTATCCAACATAGGGGGTCAAATCCATGTGCCATGAATATATGCATCATTAGATGCTCATTTTTCGAAGACTTCTTTGGTTCTACATGGCATTTTTGCCCCCAACACTTATTTTTGTAACTGGAATTTCCGCACCCCTGCATGGGTCAATAATGTAATAGGTCTAC
Organism: Picea sitchensis; assembly: GCA_010110895.2. Lineage (NCBI taxonomy): Eukaryota > Viridiplantae > Streptophyta > Pinopsida > Pinales > Pinaceae > Picea > Picea sitchensis. The sequence continues at coordinate 60,403 of SNQJ01S0019957.1, forward strand.
ATGGATCATAGTTAGGTCAGTTACCTTGGGATTGGTACACTGGGAGAGTTCCTTTCATCGAGGGTTTTTTGTCCTCAGGTTATTCACTGGGATTTTTAGCCTTGTTAATTTCCCTTGAGTTTTTCCCTCACACTTGCAATAATTCCTCCAAAGTGGTGAACAACGTTCTAGTGGGCTTATCTTCTGGTAACTATTTTTAGGAATCATTTAAAATGACCATGCAAGACATCTTAGAAGGTCTCGCAGAATTCTATTGAGTCAAGATTTTTTTTTTTTTAATTAATTAATTTTTAATTAAATTTCCCTAAGTTTGGAGGTTTAATTATTTTTGAGCAAATATTGTAAAAACTAGGTCTTTGGATTTTTGATAGGGGTATTTGTGCTCAAAATAAATGGAATAGCACCCCCTACATCCATAGACCAAGTTTCGGCTCAGTTGGACAACGTTTTCTATGGGTTTTTCCACCCGGAGTGTCAGTCAGTCAAAAACAACAATTTTAATTGCTAAAGTCCAAACATGGAAAAAAAGTAAAAAATGTAATAACGAGTTAAAAGGATGTGTAAAGGTGTATAAGAGATAAATATAGTTTTCCTAAGCCTAATATTACCTTCCCAACATTTCCCAACCTATTTCCAACCCCTTACCCCCTCACATCACTCAAAAATTACGCCCCCAAGGGGGATTGACGTCTTCCCTTGGTGAGGCAACGTTGTGACTAAAGTTTGATGTATGGGGGGGGGCTCTCCCATGTGGAACACCTCTCCTAGGCCTCCACATCACCTCCTAGATAAACCCCACTCCCTCTTTCTCATTTGTTTTCTCCCATACCTTTCCTCATCCCCAAAAGTTACACCCCCCTCCACTTGGAAAATTCTAAAATATTTTTTTTTAAATTATTTAACCCTCTCCACTCCTTTGGAACGTATCCCATATCCTCCCACTACCCTTTTCTTTATCCCAACATTTTCCACACTCATCTACACCCTAGATCTATGATCTAAACCCTAGATGGTGTGCCCTAGCCTTGGGATCTCATCTTGTGCTTGGTGGTAGACACTTGGCATTGATCCAAGAGAGGTAGGTTTTCCTCTCCAAGTATAAATATATCCCTTTCCTCATTCCCTCCTCACTATATCTTGAGATATTGTTATGCTACTTGATTTTTCACTCTCTCTCTCTCTTCTTGTTCCATCTTTCCATTCTTTGGCTCTTAGGGTTTTGGAGAAAGTATTTCTCCAAGATCCATCTTCTTGAGTAATAATAAAGGAGAAACTTTGGAGGAATTCTGGAAGAGCAACAAGTACTTTTGTTCTTGCAACACATGAGGTAATCTTGTTTTGGTTTGATGTGATGATGGCATAGGTAGATATTAGGTAAAGTATTTTATTTGAGTAGATCTAACAAAGAGTAGTCTTGTAGATATATATATGTTGATTAGCTAGATAGGGTGAAAGTATTTCATCTTATTAGCTTAATCATCCATATTATCTATTGTATGCATGCCACTGTGTTATATCTTGCAGGTTTGGCTTCAAGGGTTTCATTAGGAAATGCCTCAAGGAAGAGTCCTCCTTTGAGACACACATAAACTCCTCTATTTCTCTATCTATTTCTCTTTCTCTATATGCTTTCATTCCATACATATTTCAGCTAACTTAACTTAATAAGACTGGTCACATAAATTTTAATTTTTCATCAAAAGTTTTTGTGAGAAATTTTTGCCCTAAAAAGCAAACGTTTTTCTTCACTTGTATTTTTGTGTGTAGCTTTTCCAGCAAGCATAGCTTGCTGTTTTTTGCAGGTTTCAGATATGGTTGAAGGGGTTAGGCTACCCAAAAACGTCCACACAACACTCCAAGACCCTCATCAAATTGGTAGATATTTCTCAGCCTTCTCTTTCAATTTTTAGGGCTTCTTGTGCATAGATCTACTTGTTTCCTTGCTGATTTAATGGCTCACTTGCTTGGGAGAAGGAGTGGTATGGCCTCCTCCCACGTGTGAGCTTTGGGTAGCTTAGGTTAAGTATAAATCTTCCTCTCTTTTTTTTCGATTTTTTGAGCAATTCTTGAGCTAGGACGTGGGGTTTGGTGATGTTGGGCATCTCCCAAACCTAGGACGTGGGTTAGTTGTTTGTCTTGCTTAGTTGTTAGCTCCTTTCTTTAGCTTGTCCTTCTTGCTTGTCTTTCCCTCTCATTTTCTCAAGTTATTTCTAAGCTTAATAAGTCAAATAATTGCCTACCTTTTGGGAGAGGAACACCCCAAATTGTGAGGCTAGGGTTTAATATGTGTTTTTTATCTTTTATACTTTATTGGATTAAAATTTTCTAGATCTAGATCTCACACATATTAATCCTTAGTTTAATCCTATTGGGCATAATCAACTTATTTAGATTTCTTACATGCTTAAATCTAACACCTTGAATGCTTAATGTTTCAATAGTTTAGTGAATGGATTTGCTTTACATGCTTTAAACATCTTAAGGCCATTTTCGAACACACATAAGGTTAATGTTCATTGGATAAGTTGATAATGTAGGCATATGCTTTGATATTCATGCTCTTAACAAACATAAGACAAGTGTGGTAATCTTTCATTGGCAAGTTGTTCTTGCCCTTGTGATTTGAGTTTTCTTTCATAGCGAGCTACATATGTTAATGATCTAGTGCACGGTAATGAACTAAATCTTTATTTTAGCTATCTTTCAATGCTATGCATGTGTTAATGCTCTTTACTTCATAAGCTTAAGTAACACACCTAATAAGCTGAAGTGAGTTTCGGCCTTGGCAATAAATCACACTTTTTGGGCATCTTAAAATCATCATAACACTCTAAAATACACCTAAAAGTCTACCTAATTGATATATTAACTTAATAGACTTAATAGGGTACCTTAGAGCACCATCTTCACCATCTAAAATGAGGATTGAGGAGGTAAATAGAAGGTGATAGGCCGGGGATAGTCTCGTGGCGTGAAGGAGTGTCCTTTCCGTAAAAAATCAATCTTTCGAGCTGACTGTGACAGCTAGGGTAGGCCTCGTTGCCTTACTTCTTGAGCATCCAGCAACGATTTGGAAATAGGAGGAGGAGGCTTTGGTGAAACACTTATGAAGGTTAATAAAAACTTTACATTCTTAAGAAACCCTTAATTTATTGAATAATCAAACCTTGGGCTTAATTATCTAACAATACTTTGTGAGTTAAACAACTAAAGTGTTATAATCATTGTGGAATACTTGTGCTTTAATATCTAGATCTTGTAATGTATCTTTGTGAATGTGTTGATGACGAACTTGATATGTTGATGGTGACAATGCTTTGATCTTCTTATATCCTGCACATACATTTAAAAGGTGGTTAGCTTTCTATATTGTACCATTGTATCTTAGTATTTTTATTTGTAAGTACTTGTATCTATAATTCTTTGGGGTTAATTATTCTTTTGTAAATATTGTAATCATATTGTAACAAAACACCCTAACATCTAGTTGACCCCTTGCCCAACCTTAGGCATTAGTCTTAGTTGACCTAGAGAAATGATTTCTTGACATACTAACCCTTTCATCTTGCATTGTTGCTTTAGCATCATAGGATAGACTCCCTCTAACCTTAAGAAATTAAAAATAACTCCTAGAACCTTAACTTTAATCACATTTATAAACTAGGGTCTACCCCCCTTGGCTTCCCTAGGAGTAAGCCTAGACGGAAGAGGTTCCGGTCAAAGTGACAGCGTGGGATGTGAACCTAGGCATTGTTCGTCCAAGGACACACTAAGTGAGCCGGACTTAGCTCACGTTTGCAAGTGTGTATAATGACGACAACATCTTTGGCGCCGTTGCCAAAGATAAGTCATTTATCCTTGGTCAAAACGACTTAATTTTTTTTTAAGAACTAAAAATTCTTTGAACTCGCATTGGTTGTTTGTGTTTGCTTCCTTTCCATGTGGTGACTCCATTGAAAAAATTTAACAAGTATACTGCAAGGAGAAATCCTTGTGGGATGCTTGAAATTCTTGGAGAAGAAGCACTCATTAATGTCCAATTCTTGTTCCAAACTTAATAATTAACTTGTGTTTTCCTTCTTGTTTCTGCTTTGTTTGATGCTCTTGTTTGTCTGAGATAAACTGGGTCATCTGGAGAAGGAACTCAAGAAGGAAATCACATCTTGTTTTCTTCATCCTTGAACTTGAAAAGGTTTTTGGATGAAGTTAGCATGTTTCCCTTCTTGTCGGATTCTTAGTAATCTTGGGTCCCATTCCTTTTCGTTAGACCTTTGTTTAAATGATCTAGTTAGAAATGGATTGGTTTCATAGTCCTATTGATTTCTCAGGAATTGTTGGTTACCCTCATGATATATCTGAAGATGTTATTGATAATGTTCATGACTATCATAATCATGATGATGCTAGTACTCACATCAAGGCCTTCACACGATGTATCGATGAATGGTGTGATCCACCTATTTATGAGGATGTTCTAATGCAATTGTTTATCATGACTCTTGCTGGTGAGTGGGCTTATGATTGGTTTCATGATTCGCGTGATAAGAAATTCAAGACCATACAGGGTTTGTTGCATTCCTTTTTGGAAATATTTGGGCATGATCGGGATGAATTTTACGATGAATTAGTTGATGATTTTATGGAAACATGGAAGAGGGAAAATCTTCTAGTTATTTAAACAACTAGTTTGGATATAAAGATAGAGGTTCCATCAAATCCCATTGAGGAGCTTAAAGAAGTAATTCAGAACGTGCATCTTTCTCAGGAAGAACAATGTGAAACCATGAGTGAACAACTTATGGCCATAGAAGATCAGTCTGAGATCATGGAGCCTAGTTTCACAGAAACTTATATTGAATATCCGCCCCCCCCTTGAACTTGAGCTTAACAGTGAAAAAGATGAGAAAGTTCACGGGGAAATTCTAGATGAATCCATGGATGAGCCAATCATTCATTCGGAGGAAATAAAGGACTTGAAGTTTGAAAATGTTGAATATCCAGATGATTCAAGTTCCCACCCTCCTCCCGAGGAACCAATCGTTTTGAAGGATAACTTTGAAAATCTTGAGGAAAATAGTATGATGGTTCCTATGATGTGTTTTTTTTCAGCCTCTCAACCAAAGGATGAATTAATGCAGAATTATGTGGAAATGGAGGGAAACTTCAGTTTTTCAATGTCTTATCATTATGATTATTGGTTGGCCTCCCACATTGACAGTTAGAAGCAATAAAGTGGTAAAACTTTGCACGGCTTGTCATATTCCAGTGTTTGGTTGAAGGGAAGAAGGGGCATGATTCTTGGTTGGTTCTTTCTAGCGAAAAATTCCAAGTTAATAAAACTTAGGAAGGGGTCTTCTGTGATTCATCCTGGAAAAGGATGTTTCAGACACTTGTGGCATCATTTCATCCATTGCATGGATGGTTGTAACGTATCTCTAACTTTTCCTTGTATTTAAATTTTGTATTATTTCATTCATTATGTTGATATGTATTTAGAATTTTTTTATGTACCGTAGTTTCATTTTGTTATTATAATGTTGCACTTTAGTTTTTTCATTATGTGAATTTTTTTTATAGTATTTCATCTGTGTATATGTGTATTCTTATGTTGGTTATTGGTGAGAACTCTGTTTTGTAGGTGTTGGATTCTCGTATGCTCTCCGTCTCATGTGAGAAGATCGAACACACATCCCCATGTGGAGCCAGATGTTGACCACCTATCCAACATAGGGGGTCAAATCCATGTGCCATGAAGAGATGCATCATCAGATGCTCATTTTTCGAAGACTTATTTGGTTCTACAAGGCATTTTTGGCCCTAACACTTATTTTTGTAACTGGAATTTCCGAAGCCCTGCGTGGGTCAATAATGTAATAGGTCTGCATGGATCATAGTTAGGTCAGCTACCTTGGGATCGGTTCATTGGGAGAGTTCCTTTCACCGAGGGTTTTTTATCCTCAGGTTATTAACTGAGCTTTTCAGCCTTGTCAATTTCCCTTGAGTTTTTCCCTCACACTTGCAATAATTCCTCCAAAGTGGTGAACGACGTTCTAGTGGGCTTATCTTCTGGTAACTATTGTTAGGAATCATTTTAAATGACCATGAAAGACATATTAGAAGGTCTCACAAAATTCCATGGATTTTGGAATTTTTTTTTAATTAATTAATTTTTAATTAAATTTCCCTAAGTTTGGAGGCTTAATTATTTAATTAATTAATTATTTTTTAGCAAATATTGTAAAAACTGGGTCTTTGGATTTTTTATAGCGGTATTTGTGCTCCAAATAAATGGCATAGAACCCCCTACATCCATAGACCAAGTTTCAGCTTAGTTGGACAACTTTTGCTATGGGTTTGTCCACCCAGAGTGTCAGACAATAAAAAACAACAATTTTAATTGCTAAAGTCCAAATATGGAAAAAATGTAAAAAATGTAATAATGAGTTAAAAGGATGTGTAAAGGTGGATAAGAGATAAAGAGAGTTTTCCTAAGCCTAATATTACCCTCCCAACCGTTTCCAACCTATTTCCAACCTCTTACCCCCTCACATGACTCAAAAATTACGCCCCCTAGGGGGATTGACATATTCCCTTGGTGAGGCAACGTTGTGACTTAAGTTTGATGTATGGGGGGGGGATCTCCCATGTGGAACGCCTCTCCTAGGCCTCCACGTCACCTCCTAGCTAAACCCCACTCCCTCTTTCTCATTTGTTTTATCCCATACCTTTCCTCATCCCCAAAAGTTACGCCCCCATCCACTTGGAAAATTATAAAATAATTTTTAAAAAATTATTTAACCCTCTCCACTCCTTTGGCACATATCACATAGCTTCCCACTACCCTTTTCTTGATCCCAAAATTTTCCAAACCCATCTACACCCTAGATCTATGATCTAAACCCTAGATGGTGCGCCCTAGCCTTGGGATCTCATCTTGTGCTTAGTGGTAGACACTTGGCATTGATCCAAGAGAGGTAGGTCCAAGTATAAATAGATCCCTTTCCTCATTCCCTCCTCACCATATCTTGAGCTATTTTTATGCTACTTGATTTTTCACTCTCTCACTCTCTTCTTGTTCCATCTTTCCATTCTTTGGCTCTTAGGGTTTTGGAGCAAGTATTTCTCCAAGATCCATCTTCTTGAGTAATAATAAAGGAGAAAATTTGGAGGAATTCTGGAAGAGTAACAAGTACTTTTGTTCTTGCAACACATGAGGTAATCTTGTTTTGGTTTGATGTGATGATGGCATAGGTAGATCTTAGGTAAAGTATTTTATTTGAGTAGATCTA